>NIJG01000053.1:245542-265039 GCA_002201625.1 Euglossa dilemma | reverse complement strand
GCTATTGTTTCAAATATTTCCACGCAAAACACGCGTACGGTTCATTTAAAGCTTTAAAACAGAACACATAAACGATCGAACATTTTCGCATATCAGTACCCCCACACCGACACCCTGAGGCGTCCCTAACACAGACGGAACAGCAACGCTGAAACAACAACGAAATATTTCTCCGATCCTGTTTCTCTCACACGAAGAAAATGATCTCATTTCTACCGTCCACCCCTCGCCGTTTCTTAACCACTCTCCTCGCTCCAGCGAGATCCCTTCAAGTTCGTTTCAGCAGACCAGGGGGTAGCAAAAAATTCCGAGATAGTTCGGTTAACCGTCGAACTTCCGCCGTAAACTGGATGGTAACAAAGCCGTAATTAAAATAGTTTACAAGCGCGATTGTACGGGCAGGGAGTCGAAAAGACGTGTTCGCCCGTAGAATAAGTCGGACAATTGTTCTCTCTCTGCAGGTCGCGAAGACCGATCGTGTGCGGTGAGCCGGGCTTTGCTTCTTTCAAAAGCCCACGTTTCTTTTCGGTATCGTTGGCCAGCATCTTCCCTGTCCGGTTAAATGCTCCTAGAACGGGGGTAGCTTTGAAGAATGTTGCCGCGCTACGCTCGGTATGCGGCCAGGGGATCGCGAACCAGGTCACTTCGCCCGTGATCAACTACGCGAAACTCGGTGTAACTTACTTCCACTTCCGGCCAACGTCCACGCAGACGTTTCGAACGTGCGTGCACGTCCCTCGTGCAGCCACGATTACGTTATCGCCTTTGTTTCCATTTTCGAGCGCAACGCTGCATGTGGGAGGACGTAAATAATGGGGTAAATAATGGCGGAAAGTGGCTCGTTTTTCTTTCATCGTGGCCAGACGATGGTTCTCGAGAGAGATAATGGGAGGAGCTATTATAGGGATCGAATGCTTATTTTTTCCCAGAGCTCTGTTTCCAATTTATTGTCCTACTGCAAACCGGAATGTTTATCTCTGGATTTGGATTTTAATTGTTACCGCTTTAATCATTTTCTTTTTTATTTTTATACCCGTGTTTGCTGCTGTATGTAGTGGTTTAATATAAATTTGAGTATGTCAGAAGTAATATGTATAGTGAAGCAACTTTTACATTAATGTTCTATCAATCGCCTTAAATTTCCTATCAAATCTGCAATATTTAATATAACTATCCATAGATAATTATATTAATTATTAGACAATTTATTATAGTTCAATCTATTTTACTGAATATTAAGACATATCCTAATTTAATTCTTAGCATTCAGGATTGATGGTAGATAATATAATACATTTATTTGCTTGAGAACTGACAACTCTCAAAACCCCAAAGAGAATAGCAAAACAGACACGAGAAATTATTTCATTTTCGAAATTGAACGAAACTCCATAGACCATCTTGCGTTACATTAAAGATCTCTGATAGTACTCTCTTCCTCCCATATATTCAATCCGAGTACAAACACACGAGCTCAGGATTTTCTTTATCTACCACTATGACCAGCTACTATCTCTCTGCTTTCACCCACATGCGCAAACGCACGCCTCTGATCAGCCTCAAAGCTAACTCGTTAATTTCCTATCATCGAGCTATGAATTTACGATTACCAGCTATCCAAACAATTTCCAGTATCAACCTTCGAACACGTCTGATAAGACACCCCGATTAAACTCTTGCCCGAGTACTAACCCTCAGTACTAATATCGCTGGAGAATCAGAACCTTAAAAAGGTTAAAGAAACAGTTGATCAGCTCATCGAGAGGAAACAAGAAAGTGTTTGGGAAAATCAAACGCGGGGGTGGAAGTATGTATATAGCCGGTGCTCGGAGGGGTTCTTAGCCAAGCATCGACTAAGAGATAGGGAAGCAAACGGAAGAGGGTGAAAGCAGGATCAGAACGGACGCGGAGGACGATCCGGCCTCCGTTAGCAGCATATTGTAATGCGCCGAGAAGTTGGCGAATAAATCGAAGAAGCGTTGAGAGTAAAATTAGATAACAACTCCCGCTCTAGCTGCCGCCGGTAGAGAGCGGCTCTTCTCCAACTTTTAAGGACCATCCTCTTATTCCCCACACCCCATCGCGGCCCCACCTCGCCCCTCTTTTTCTCCTTGGCCGATTCGGCTCACCCTTCTCCGCTTCGGCCCGTACTCTTCCGCGGGGCTGGTCCGCGAGCCGATCCCTCTAGCTAGTCGCCCCGAGGACGACGAGGGTCTTACCTTCTTCACCCATTCATTTATCTCGAGTTTACATTATTAGGCGTTACTGCGTTTCAACATTTGTCCGTTTCGCAAGAATGAATTGCCTTGGATAAAGAACAGCCTGCCCCTGCCTCTTGGATATTTTCCTTCGCGTCCGCTTTCTTTCGCATCGACGCCCCTTCAGTCTCCGCGTTTTCGGGCTCAAGACGTCGGGGATCTGCGTGGTATCTCAAGGGATGTTAATAGCGATCGGTCGTGGATGTCGATTGGAGAGACAGGAGTGTGACGAAGCTAGTTTCAATAATTAGCGTAGGATTTATCGTAGAACGAACTACCAATTTGTAGGATCAACTAACTATTTACAGCTCTTTTTAATAGTGTAGGATTTATCGTAGAACGAACTTCCAATTTTTAGGGATTATCTTGGTTAAATTCCTCGTAGTAAAGGTTTGCGAGTTTAATAAACAATGACACTTCTTCAATAATAAAAATAGTTGTATTTAAAGGTATTGTTGTAATCCGGCCTATAAAAATCGACTTTTTGAAGGTTTTGTTTTAAAGAAACCATGATACACATTGTCATGCGTTTTGACACATAGATTTATTTATACTCCTTTTTAGCGAATTATTAAATTAATTAAATTAAATATTTAAATTAAATAGCCTTAGCTAAATCATGTTTTCTAAAACAGGCTCGAATGTCTGACGTGATTATGGACAATTTGGTTACTGGACACGAAAAAATCCTGAAAGCATCTTAATTAGGATAAATGTAGCTATAGCATGAACCATCGAAGCAACGAAAATTCGAAAATTATAAAATGACAGCACTTTGATGTGTAAATACCGATTTTCCTTCGGGTGGTAAACAAAAATAGAAAAGAACATCAGATTTTGGAATTCACAGTTCACGCGATAAAAGTACACCCGATGAAGATCTCCAAATTTCAAATCAATCAGTCAACTAAAATGCGAGATATCCTGTCGACCAGTTCAGAAAATACGCTTACGAAAAAAACACGTTTGAGGTTTTTGTTACCTGTTGTACAATAGCTGCACGCTGCGCTTTAAACATCCATAACGTTGTGAATTTTACGAATTCAAACAAATCCTTTCACACGGTTATTTTCGTAAACATACACTTTGAGAAAATGTAAAGAAAGAAAATTGATTTTCTAAGCCAGATTGCAACAAAACCGCCTTGAAATAAACTATAACATGAGTCTCTCAGTCACTATACTTTTAAGACTTTTTCTGGACTCGCTTAAAACTGAACTTCTACAATTTTGCCTCAACGTTAACTGCTTCTCTAACACTGCTCTCACACTCTATATATTTTCATACGTTCATGGTCTTTCACTTTAATTCTTAGCTTTACAAAATACATCTAACTCTCCTTCCACGTGGTCATTTTCGTCCTGTGCCTCTCCCTTCGTATTTTCTTAGGGTAATACCCATTCCATTCCAATATTAGACAAATTTTAAATTAATCTGGAAATAATGATTATTTGAATATTTGAATGGAAGATTCTCATTTTATGGTTATAGATTTTACTTGGCTGTTTGCGTGGTGGATGGAATTTCAATCATTGACCAACTATAATTAACATATCAAGATTCACACTAACGCAATGTAGATCTATCAACGTCTCCATAATGGCGTCCAAAGCGCTACTTTAAAACACTCCGACTATAAACCAAACGACTACTCGTCAACGTCACATAACAACGAGTCGCAAAGACGTAATCAATCTAGACGCGTAACGAAAGCTGGAAGCGCGAATCGCAGGCTGGCCTTCAATTTCCTCGTCGCGCGATTAAATTAATCCAGCAGGGAAACCGCGTGAACAATCGCGATGGTCATCGACAGAAGACGCGCCGTTTAACGAGGTTTCTTACGGCCGGGGAGGAGCTGCAACGAGAGGAGAGATAAAACAAGACGAGGCCAAGGCGAGAGAGAGAGAGAGTGAGAGAGAGCAGCCGGCTGCGTGGAACAGGAGCGGATCAAACGAGCTATTAGACCCGTGTTACGGCAACCTTCGAAGCTGCGGACTAACCCTCGTCTGCTGGACCGTGTGTCGCCTCTGGGCCCCCGGGGAAGCAACGGTCTGACTATTACATTCCACCATTCACTGCCTGCAGCGTAACAATCATAAATCTTCACGCAGAGCCATCCCACGGTTACTTCGACTCTCCGTCCCCGATCCTGTCACCTTGTCGAGGTAAATACCCTGCTCCTTAATCTTGTCGCTGCACCGAGCCTGGCTGTCACGCGTCTCTCTTCGTTGCGGTGTGTGTGCGTCCTCGGATGTATAACGGCCGCCTTAAGATGCCGCCGGTCGTAACAATATGTGTTACAAGCCAATATAGGCTGACAAGTCGTATTACCCCGTCACATCTCGAGCGAGAGTCGCTGTTTGATCCAGCCCCGATGGGAAATTTCATCTGCGAAATTACTTTATGAAACTTCGCTTTTCACCGATTCCAAGCAGATCTGATCCGTTCGCACTCTTCTCGGTGCACGGTTACGTTGTTTAGGAATTCGAGATCGATTTCTGGTGATTTCGATGATGTTTCGATGGACGAAGTTGGGTGTTAGCTTGCGTTTCATCAGGTATTTAGCTTCTAACACAGTTGAGAACTGTTGCGATGCAATAAAGGAGGTTAAACGTGCCTCGCTGTTCTTCTTACGGTTTAAAGCACAATTATTAGAAACGAGCACCGAAAAATTATAACAACCAGATCCAAGAGAGTGGATACATGTGCGACTGACACAACGAAGCGTCAAACAGAGGCACGTCTTTAAATCACGACCGAAAACAATAATGAAAGGCAACTCGTGTGTCTTCTTCATACACCTTCAGCAGAAAATGTTCCGATACATCTCCAATCCAATCAGAAAACTATATTTTTCCACTAGTAAAACCTGTAACAACCAATCACAACATACTCGAACCGAACGAACTCGACTATCAAATAGATCGTATCAAAACGCAATGAAACATCATACCAACTACGTCACGAACTCTACTGACACCAGAACGAATCCAAACGTCAAAAATATTGCACCAAAACAAACCCAAACATAACAAAAATCGCATCAGAACACAACAGAACGCGTTTCAAACCAACAACATCACGAACTCTATCGAATCAGAACTAAACCAACCATCAAACAAAACACATTGCGAATACGATCAACAGAATACATATGACGCATCATCAACATCACCATGTCAATAACCCAGTATGATAAAGTGTAAAACGTAAACCAGTACACGTTATTATAAAAATCCAAGTGGCTCAGCATCTCAACATTCGATACCCTGAGATTACAAGTACAGTTTTATGGTACTATTATATGGTACCTGTAATGGTGAAATATTACCTGAAACAAATGAATTATGGCGAGTAACTATGTTTAAAATGTTAGTTGCATTAATTTCTTCACACCATTGCATTAACAATGGTACTAATGAATGACTGACGAGTATGTGGCATTCAATGTGTTAACGGTGTTTTATGGATACCTAAACAATTCTATGCGAAGTTTTAATAGTTTTTTTCTTGAACCCCAATTTGTCAGACAAGTGCATAGAGAAAGGTGTCTCGATACTGAATTCTCAAAAAATTCTCTTCACAGAGTAAGGATGTTACAGTAAATGCGATTAATTCAGTGATTATGTATAATTGTCGATTATTATACAGTATTAATGAAGTAATAATCGCTATTCGTGTTACAGTGGCATTGTTTTACTGATTTCTTCAAATTTATCGCAACGAGTACACGGATCCCAGATTTTCAGTTTTGATTTCTGATTTCACTATGTTATTATCAGTTGCTTGCATCTGTGTATTTTATTTGTTAGATAATACGTGTTATATGAATTGTGTACCGAGTTCTTCGGAATTCGTTAGTTAGCTTATCTCGTTCAAACCTGGAGCTCTATTAACTCTACCACGAGTATTCCTCACTGTCTACTTTTAATAGCACGCACTTCCCCTAACCATCAAATCCCCCAATTCAGGCCTGCGCAAGCTAAGCTCCAGAGCTTAGAGAACTACCCTCACTCTACCTGCATCATCTCGACGCGCAGTCAATTTTCGTTTGTTTCTTGGCAGATGTGTAGTATCAGTGAGAGTATATAGCGTTATACAGTAGCATCAGTCTCTTTCTAATCTATCCTTGTCCCTCGCAATCAACGACTGTGGTAGGGGACTAAACGGTGTGACCATTCCCTCTCGCGAATTCGCCTGTTCTGATTATATTCTTCCTCGGAACCTAATTTGGTGTCAACATCTCAAAATAATATCTACGATACAGAATTTGCAAATGTCTCGTTGTGTAATATATAAAATATGAACACACCTTTATCCTATGAACGTAACTCTGACAGACGGACCTCAACAGTTGCTGTCTATTGGACCCCATTCATAGCTAATAAAAGCATTCCCATAAATCTATGCTCGGATAAATTCTAGATCGTTTACAGAGCGTAGAGCCGCGAAAAGGAAAAATCTCCACATATGATTCGTTGATAGTTTTTAAGAGACTCGAATAATTAAACGAAAACAGTTTAAAATAAACCTTCATCGAGACAAAACGTTTTTGAGTTCTGTCGACCCATATGTGTCGTCCCAATTACCTTTCTTATAATAAATAATTATATAGTCTCGTAAAAATTCTAAACTTCATTTAAATTGTCTAATAATAATAAGCGGATTATCATCACTATACGTTCCACCACTGTTTTCTAGAAATTGAAAAACTACCATAGAAGAATAACCCGACGAATCTTCGACATTCCATCATCGACACGCTATCAACCAGCGATCATCCCCTCCTTGAAAGCGGAACGGATGAAACCAGAGCGGATAGCCGATAAATTGGGAGGAAAAAAGCATATGCCCGATAGCGAATTCCCAAACGGCTGGTCGTAGAGCTAATTATGTTTCGAGTGACGAGATCAAATAGGAGGCTGGAGAGACAGTTCTGTATGGAGAAATGGACACGCGAGACTGCGTGGTGGAGAACGGTGGGTGGCGGTTTAGCGGGTGGAGTGAAGGGTGTAACCGGGGAACGGGAAGCACGGCGGTTTGCGGAAAACCGCAGGCAGGCTGAACCCGACGGATCTGGAATAATCATTTGCAGCCTGAATGCATTACCTGTGCAATTTATTTCGGTTTGTTTCGGTTTTGTTTCCATGATTTAGTCGGGTCGTTTAGCGTTCGGTCGACACGGCCGCGCGACAAGAGGCGACGCGAGGGTTGCAGGGGAAAAAGTTAGAAGAGATAAAGAGGAGGAGGGTGGGCAGAGGGAGGGTGGCGGGGTGGCGGTTATGTTTCGTAGGACGCACACCGATCCACCGTGTGCTCCTCTTTTCTTCGTCCCATTCCGCCCGTTCCGCTCGCCGATGCGTTCCCGTTCCGATCTCGTTCCGATCTCGTTCCCTCTTTCAGCTTCGATCAGCGTTCCCTCGTTCCCTCCCTTTTTCGCCGACCCTCCGTTCCTCTCTTGCCTCTTCGTCGAACCGCCAACCCTGTTGTACAGCCGTGTTTCAGCCGACCGTCTATTGATTCCTGACGCGAGAGTAATGTTCTTCTATTAATGATCATGTCCTGAATAAATCACTCGATTAAATGGGTTCGTTGTTCGTGTGCACTCGTCGTTGGACCAGCGTCATCCCCCGTTCGAGAATAAGCGCAAACAAATTGACAGTGACCAGCGGTGGTTATACGTGCCTTTGTAATGCGCTCGCCGCGCTAAAAGGTGATTCCTTCCGCGTTTATTTCATCCGTGTCATCGTCATTAGGCTTTTATGGCCCGATATGCAAATCGATTTAAATCCATGGTCCAGCGAATTTTATAAGCACGCATTTTTCCGATAGGTGCCAGTATTCGTAATGGAATCCTTTGTACTGCGCGCGATGGTAGTTTTGAAAGTGGTGTAAGTCGATGATTTGAAAGACACGATTTTATAGCTCGTTTCCCATTGCGTTGTCAAATGTGATATATTTTCCGGTAATTTTGCATTTCATTTGGGAATGATATTTCGTGTGTAATTGGACTTTTGGGAATTTTTCACGTTCCGGAAGAGGTATCGCAACACCAAAAATACTAGTACCGCAAAAATACGAGTTTTCGCGAAATATTCGATGGAAAGTGGGAAAAGTAAGAGTCTTCTAGGAACATCAGTTTATCCGACACCATGGAAAACGTGCATCTCCGAGCAAACAGGCAAATGAAATGCACACTACGGTACAAATAGGTATTCGAATTAACAAATTCCATAAAACAGAGTATTACGTTATGTTTGCCGCTGTAGCTTTAAATACACAGGCAGGACGGTAACAAAAGTAGAGGAGAGAGCGTGCAATAACGACCCTGTAAAGTGTACTGCAGTATCATGGTGTATAATTCTCTTTAGTCTCTGGTTAGTACACTTTACTATACCGTACTGTAATTTATCCTGCAGACGAAGATTTCGCTCTGTTCTAGTAAAGTCCGCATCCACCACCAACACACATGAACCCGCGTTACGGAGCAACTGAATCTCGATTGTTTCCCATGAAATCTCCCCTTCTCGTTGTAATATTTACGGCATTTAGCCCTCCTATCTCAGGCTCGATTTTCACGGATCGCTGTGAATTAATAATTAAACTCGCGTTATGCTTGACTACGTAATTTACCGCGTTATGAAAGCCAAGTAGCTCCTACGCTGTGCCCCGATTTCCGTCGAAATTCGAAGCTGCCAATTTTTTTTAACCGCCTTGACAATTCCGCGCTTTATTCGTATGTACTTCTCATTTGTACTTTTACTATGGTAAATTCGCTGAGAATTTGAAATCCCGAGGTTTAAACTGAGCATTCTGGGTACAGTTTTATGGAAATACGAGTATACGTGGATTTTTATGATTATTATACGACGATCAAATACGTGTATTCCTTTACTTGTGATTTAAATATGAAAAATTTCTGGCAAACTTTGAAAATAATTTCTGAGCGATGGAATTACTAAAATGCGTATTTTCGTCTATGAACTTTTTCATAGAAATGTCAAAATGCCTCGTAAGTAGTATAGATAATTTCACCTGGAAATGAAGTATATATACCACGACTTATAAAACTTTAAACTGTATTAATCGTCGAACAACAATTATTATCAAAGAAATTTATATATTCGAAAATTCGCTGATTTGCACAGCAATACTTCGTAATCGCAGAATTTTTCGCAAATATTTAGTTATCCTTGGTATCCTGAAACCCGCGAGGACCCAATTGTACGAAAAGAAGAGAATAGAAAGAAGAAAGATGTAATCCTGAATTAATCATGAGAAAGGAAATTTGATCCGCGAAAAGTAAGGCGTTAAACGTCGTATTCCCGACAGGCAGCTTGATTTTGATTCGTTTCAACGAGAAGAACGGAGAGAGAGTGATAGAAGGGGGTGGGAGTGAAAGAGGGATGGAAAAAGAGGGAAAAGGAACGCACGCACAGTTGGCTCACTTTTGCGCGTCTGAGAAGCCTCGGATGCAGTTCGCAATTGGAATTGGCGTCTCACGAGACGTCGCGGAAATGAGACTGCATTGAGACAAATGGCACGGGAACGATGAATCATCGTACGTCAAAAGCATGAAGCGAAGCCACCATTTTGCAGCCGCATCGCTGAACTCCGCGGAACACAGCCCGCGGTACATAAAGAAACGCTTTCTCTCTCTCCGCTTTTTCTGTCTTCTCATTGACGAACTGAACTTCCACGGTATGATATCTTTGCAGAGCGAGCCTGGTGGCGTGATTGGAAAGGGCAGATTACAAATCATTGCCGTTACGAGAGCTGCGGCTCGATATAGACAGAGAGAGAGATAGAGCGAGGAAGAGGGAGAAAGATGGACACGGACAAACTCTTCAGCTTGTTCTTCAACGAGACTTGTTTTTCACCAAGAATATTACCATCGATACGAAGCGATTCAAGTTTCGTCGGGGATACTGTCGCGAGGGTGAAACGTTGCATTGTGGGGGACAATCTGTAAAAAGTGTGTGTGCGCGTCGAGGAAATTTCTCGGTTTTAATTGTTGGGACAACTGAATTGTATTATTCTTTCGTCTTTATTTAATTCCTATTCATATTTGGGTTATTTAGTACGTTATTTGATTTCAATTTATATTTGAAATGATATTTAATTTTTATTCATACTCGGAATATTTAGCGTGTTTATTGCAGGAACGATATTAATTTTTATTTACATTTGGAAAATTTAGTACGTAATTTAATTTTAATTTGTAATAGGGATGATATTTAACTTTTATTTATATTGGGAATACTTTTTAGTATGTTATTTAATTTTAATTGATTTTAAGTGTTTCATATAGTATTATGTATAGATTTATACAGAACTAAACATTTGGATATCAAGTGGTATTGCCATAGGGTAATTATTTCTGGATATGTACATGCATAGATATAACGAAGTATCGTTTTTATATGAACTATAAACTCGAATTTATATTTAGAAAATGACAATTTTCGCATTTTATGATACTACGAAATTATTATTGGGTATAAGTAATATTACACGAAGATCAATTTTTGAAAGTGAATTCGAAATAGCAGGATCATATGGAAATTATAGCGGACGAATACCATTCTGTATTAAAGGTATTAATGGATATTTCTTCGCTCCAAGTAACACGAGTCAATCGTGAGTCAGACCATCTCACTTGGAAGAGCAAATTTATAGTATCACGAAAAACCTAACCAGATATATCCTCTGCTATTTTAAGTCGATTTCCACATTTGTACTAGCAATTACTTTAGTAAAACGATCAAATATAACAAAAAAAATTGCCCTACCATTTATTCTTTACTACTTACATCAATAATTTTCAATCGATATGGCATGATAAAACAATGCATCATGATAATTTTTTAAATATATAACACCTGAATATTTACTTGAGGGCACTAATTTCTTACCTTTTAGATTGTCAAATATATAATATAATGTGTTTTTTATATGCTGCAAAATTTTAGTAATTATTTACACGTGTCATAGAAATTCATAAAGTATAACAGAACCTCAATAATTAATTCGCGTCAGAATATTTTAAATAAAAATAACCTAACTATTTATCTCAGGACTCAATCTCCTTTCCCCAACTATCAATTTCGCATCTGTATTACTAAATAAAAAAATGAAAAAGTAGATAATTGCTCAATGAAATCATATACTTCGTTTCCTCATAAAATTTGATTATTTTTTATCGTATCAGAAAATTCCATTAGAAAAGACAGTAAAAAAATCTTCAGTATTACATCGTCGTAAGTCAAAGATCGATTCAAACGAACTTAAATATCAAAATCTCATTACCACAAACACGTTGCTCAAATTCCAAGTGCAAAAGAACACAAGCCACTCCATCGGAGTCGTCATTCCCACTTAAATACCTACTCAACAGTCTAGCGAAGCATCTCTAATCGGTCAAAACGCTCGATGCTAATTACCACGCAGCCAGCGAAGTAAACATCGAAGAAACGTGACTCGATTCTCCATGCCGATACGCGAGATAAGAAATCGAAGCGAAACGGGAAAGGAACGGGACCGGGAAGAGCGAGGGTAGTCAGAGGGATCAGGGACGCGTGTTCGTGCGGCACTTGCAGTTAACTAGCTACCACACTCGAGGACTCTAGACCTGGCCAGGGGCGCGGGAAGGTCGAAGCATTTTCCAATTAGCGTTAAACAAATATCCGCGCGATGTAAACGTCTTTCGCGCCCGTAACGGGAGGCAATATCCAGCTAGCCTGGCGGTTCGGGGTGAAACGAGAAAACAGGGGCGGTTGAAGCGGCAGAGTGGAAGGAGGACGAAGGTAGACTAGGAAGAGAGGGTTGTAGGCAGGGAAACGTGGACGTCGAAGAATAAGAAAAGGCGGCGGGGAAGGAAAAAGGCAAAAGCGAAGCCGGATAGGGCACAGAGAGAGAGAGAGAGAGGAAGAGAGTAAAGTACCGCGGGGTCTGAGGCTGGAACTGATGAACGCGGAAGAACTGAGTGGAATTTCGCATTTAATCAGGAGAGGAACGAGACCCGGGCTGGCTCGCGGAGGGATAAGGAGAAGCGGAAAAGCGGCGAGGATAAAGCGTGGAAAGCGCTAAATGGTATCTGAACTGGTTCCTTTCTGACGGGTACGGGGCGAACAGCCATTTGGTCGGTGAGTCGGGAAGATGGTGAGGCTGACGAGGGGGTGGCGATAGGGGTGGCCTGTGCCGTGGCGGTGGGTGCTTTTAATCTTTCGCTCGTGCGAGGATGCGCCCATTACTGCAAATTAAACTCCCTCGGGAGCCTCCGGCGTGTGACTGCCGCTAGTGCTACGGTAATCTGTCCACGAAGAGCGCGTGTATACGTACGGGGCCTCCGTGTCTGGTGAAAAACGGTCGTGGAACCAGATGCCCGTCGTCCTGGATACAGGATTTATGGTTGTCGCGCTGCGACACGCTGCGATCTTTACCGGAAGTGATCAACTTAGCGCCAAGATAGAACTACGTGACCCGATATTTATCGATGACACTAACCGTTACTTATTCCGCGTTACAACCCCTCTCGGCCACAATTTCGTTATGCCTATCGTTTCGTGCGTTCGAAGAATCGGTCGGACGAGAACACCGGGCTACGGGATGATCGATAATTTTACGGGGCCAAGGGGGAAATCCCGAGATTTATACGCGAGCGATTTAAAATTACATACTATTTTTTCTCTCCCTCCAAGGGAATCGAAATTATTTCGACGATAATTTCAAATTTCAAACAGTTTATTTTTAAATTCCTCTTTGAGGTTGAAGTTTTAAATTTAGATACCTGTAAGTATGTAAATGAGAATTTTTAAATGTGGGAAATATTGCGAGATTGATAATTTTTAAAGCAAGTGATTTGTGCATCTGTAAATTTCGTATTGCGTAAGTTGTTTGAAGTGGTTATTTTATATCTGCGTTGCAAGTTTGTTAATAATTTAATTTACATATTAAAATTACAGCATTTGTTTTGAGATACGACGCTTGATATTTTCACTGGTTTAGGAAAGAGTTATATATTTTCTTTTTCTTTCTACTTTATTTAAACGAAATATTGGTTCTACCTCGGTTTGATCAAGACTTTGTTAATCATGGGATCACACTTTCTCTCACTATGTATAAATATATTCGTGGATAAAATTGAACGTATAATTGAAATATATAAATACCAATACAATATATCGATACTTGTAATGTTATTGTCAAAGTGGTTTCTCTTTGCCTTTTATTATTTACAGACAATTCAGATATCTAGTTCAAAGATTTACGACATTTTTCACCATATACAATACTTCTAATATAATAAATATTAAGGAGTATTGTGTTAAATAATATAACAACTGCATTTAAGAATGAATTATGAATTTATTTTTATCATTTGTACCACATTATTTGAATATACTGTGTTCAACAAATTTATTATTTAAGAACTTATATAACCTTCTCAATCTTCTTTCACTTGACCTCACTTTAATCGAGTATCAAAACACGACAGAAGTAAATTTTAGCGTTTATTTGTGGATCGAGATTCAGTTATTTTTGGGGCATTTCTATCGAAGTAGCAGCTGGAAGAAAAGTGCCTGAGATATTGAAATAAAACCACAGTTGTTTGCTGACGCTGACCCTATACACGCGAGATCCTCAAATTCAAGCACGCTCTATATCATGTGTTATCACGGAAGGTTACGTGAGTTAAAGAAATAAAAACGGTGATGAGCTACTTTACACAAAGGTAATCCCTTTCTTTGTACGTTTTCATTGTCCCTCGTGAAAATAAGTGGAAGCGTGTAATCGAAAATTTTATTACTCTTTGCAAAAGCGCTTTTGCTACTTCCTGAAATTTTGCATTCGTGCACTCGTCGAATATTATGTATTTTATTGCTTTCAAACTTTTTATCTCGTTAATACTGAAAAATTCTTTGATGATTAAGGCAATTGTTGTTGCGTATTTACTAATAATACAGTGTTTGTAAATATGTACATCTAAAAAATTTAAATCTTGTCTGTTGTCTGTTGTCAATCATAGGTGGTTAGGACATACAAATTTCTCTATTTCACGTGAAATACTTTATTCGAAAAATTACCTAAAAATTTCCACTTCTAAAACAATGATTTGAATCATATAATCACCTTCGAGACACACAACTTTCGTCAGAAAGAAGCTCCTCCACACCTGTATAGCGTCAGTAGGTCGATCTTGATTATAGATTATTAGTTTGCAACGATTAGGTTCTTTGAGGAATTTCTGTATTTCTACGTGTCCACTAAATGGTTTGTATTGTATTGTATGAACAACTCTTTGATAATGAAGGAACGTGTGTAGTCGTCTTTTTACTGTTATATTTGTTTTCGAGGTCTTGGTTTTTAAAAAACCATTGGTAAGTCTACGTATTTTATTATTGCTTGACATTTCTCAATCTAAGGAGCAAAAATAGGAGTTACATACAGTGTTTCAGAAAAGCAAGGTGGATTATTGCCTCATGCGCCAGGTACTTCACGTATATGGTGACCAGGAATCGATATCGCGATAATAAAAATATACAATACGAATAAAAAAACCGTTTTCACGGTATTTTAAGGATTAACATCTCTGAAAATGAGATTAGAACAGAGAGATATTCAAATTGACCAAAGTTCCTACCCCCACCCTATGTATCCAGTATCAACGATCTTCACACCAGCATATAATGGGCCAGGAGCCCATTAAAACTATCCAAAAATCAAAAAGTGCAGAAATTTCTGTAAAAATTGTATATGTCATATTTTTAAGGCCAGAACTAATTTTTGACCAATTCTTAGGATGCAGCCTGACAGCCAATATTTCATGAAACTCATTGTACACCAGCGCATCCTCTACGTGTCCATAAAATGAAAAGCTTTCCTCGAAACCACTCTACGCGAATGATTTGAAGCTTCTCAAATCCCAGCCGAATCTTTCACTGGACGAACCACGTGGACAATCCCTAGGAAGCTCGGCGAACCCCGTATGGAGAAAGAAGCTGTTACTGGCGCTAAACGCGGGAGGGCGCAGTGGAAGCCGGGAGTTTGATGAGCGAGCGGCGTCGCTTCCGGCGAGGGTGCCCCATGCGCTGGCGTATGGTTTCCTTTGCAGGCTGCTTTCAATCGGTCGTTCTTTTTTCCCCGCTCCTGATAGCCACGCCGGTTGAGCCGGTAGTTCTAATTGAATATCAGGCGAAATGTAATTACGGTTGGAATTCATGCTTCGTCGGAGCAAATAATTTGCCATGGCGTGGAACACAGCGGAATGGTAACGAGGGAGATAGGATGAAGGGTGTGCCGAGGGAGGCGCAGTGCGGCGGGCCGCGCAGCCGGAAGAGCCCGATGCGTTATCAAAACTTTGATAATCCAATCGATTACCAATGCAATAATTGGTGGCCGAGCCGACGGAAGGGGGCGGGCTGGGGGATTTCCGGTCATACTCGGATTCGGTTCGAGGTAGGAGCGAGTTAAGCGGTGTGGGTGGATGTTCTCATGTGTCGGGGTCGATGGTGCGTCCTGGCTAGGAGTCGGGGGCGCGAGGTACCATTGTAAATTAACGATAAACGAACTGCCGCTCATCAAAGAGCCCCTACGCTCGTAATATCTGTCCGGCTAATCCATTTACCGACAACGGTAATTTTGTCCTGTCACCGCTGCGGCCCTTCGGCCCTCCGCTTTTCCACCATACACCCCGATCTCCGACTCCGCGGTGTCGCGAACCACCTGGTCCAGGGTCAATTTCGATAGTATGCCTCTTTTCTCGAGACTTTGCGACGTTTCTCTGAAACTCTGAGGTTGTTAAGTTCATTTATCAGGTCATGCACCGAGCGTTATGCATCGTTGTTAAAATTCTATATTGTTTTAAAATGGTGGGATTGAACATGTGATGGTTTATTGAATAGATTACAAGAATGTGCGAATGATGGTTAGGGGTACGAATTATGTCTGGATATAGTTTTACTTTTAGAACTCATTGTCTACAATACATTATAAGTACATTACTAATTGTCAAGTGACTTCCACTGAACTTCACTGCCTTTAATTTTACTCTTAACGACACAGTGTTTCTGTTTTTATGTTTCATTTCCATTATACACACACTTTCCAATGTTTCCCTTAGTATGACCTCGTTTGACACATCGTCAAGGGTTTCCTAATTGACCTGAGCCTTCATAAGACCACGTGTGCATGGTAGAAAATGTGTAACGATACTATGTTATTGCAGAGATTAATTTGGTTTAATTTTAAAATAAATTGAAGGAAGAGTAGACGCTTGTTTAATAATTGTGTAAAGGGATTTGGATGGTAATTTATTAATAAATTAAGAACGTGCGAATGACAGTTAACTGACACTGACACTTTTATTATGTATATGTCTGCATAACTCAGTCCGAAACTATTCTTCAATTAACGTTCACTAATTTTGACCATTTTTATGTTTCATGCACACGCTTTCCAACGTTTTCCTCAACATGACCATATTTTGTATTTCATTTTCACAATCATTCATATTCATTCTAATTTTGAACGCGTTCGCACACAGCCTAGGTATGACAACGATGCTACCTGTGAGGAAAACAATGTGACGGTACAGAATGTTAGTTTTTGAACTTTTCCTGACTTTCATAGTAACATCGTTAAAAGATATATATGCCTAAGTTATTCGATATTTTAAATTTTTAATTAATTTCTTGTTTACTTAATCCCATGCGAATTAAGAGATGAAACTTATGGCAAGAGACATAACGCGAACCAATTCGACTTGTTGAACTTGTTTCTGTACATCGAGTTGTTCTTGGTGAAGAACAATTTTCAACAAACCGGCAAAGTTTGGTTCGCACACGCGTAAGCAAGTATTGCCTTTCATACTAGCTAGGAATTGTTGGGATGGAAGAAGAGGCGAGGAACCGGTAAGCAGCTAATTTTGCTATATTTCCGCTTCCTCGGTTTCCGAACCCCGATTTTCGATAATCGGATTCTCCATCAAAATCCGTCGTGGGGTACTGCGAGGGACGAGAACGTCAGCATTCATGAAATTACCGATGTTTGAGAGGAAGTTAGATTTCATAAATTCATAGCAGACGATCTAATAGCTTGTCAGGGTGTTAAGCCGTTGCTAATAATTTCTCTTCCCTTTACGTTTCGCATCTGTGATCATCTTAACCGATTAACCCATCAGTTTTATTATCGGATTAAAATGTATTTGTCATTCGCGTCGTATACTATACTCGAATGTCTCTCTCGAACGAGCCTAATCATCTCTCGCGAATGACCGGTGGTTATGCTCCGTTATATCCTACCATCAATTCCAGAAATAAATATGCATTATTTCGACTGCTCTCTTTACTTTAACCCTTTGCATTACTATAACGAGTCCAACTCGACCCGAGCTTTTCATGCCAAACTGCACAATGACGAGCTACACTCCTCATGCGACTAAAATTATACTTAATCTGCCCCAGCATGCACAAAACATATAAATCACAAAATCAAATATGTTACTTTCCTCGTAACTCTCTATACACTAGCCACCTAAAGTTAAATGTTTCCTGGGTAACGTACGATAAAATTCCTTGAAATTCCGAAACCGTAATCGAAGAAATTATCCCGATTTATGCCATGGCTCCTCGTGGCGAAATAATCTCGATCTTCAAATTCTTGCCGCAATTCGGTGCGTCACTCGATATTCTAATACGAGTATGCAGCGGAGGTCGGACAGAAGACGTAACGAAGCGGAAAAATGATTCAAACATCCATGAACCGCTTTGAAAGCAGCACGGTTCCCACACGTATCATCCGAGCGACTTGTCCTATTGCCGGAATCGCAGAAGCCTCCAATTTGCTGCTATTAATCATGCCCCGATCGGCGATATCCACACCGTACTCGAAGGGACAGTTTCGTCCAGCAGTATTCATGCCCAACAGCCAATCGAACATCAAAGCTCTTGGAACGTTTGATGTTTCTCATCTTCTTACCCAATTGTGCGGTACGAAAATCCCGGCTTGGCTCGGCGCTGCAAGAATTCCGCTCCGGAACGGAAGCTCGCGTGACATTCGAATTATTAGCCCGGGCTTAACAACCTATTTTCCGGCCCGATAATGGGAAACGCGAGGCGAACGTTTCTGTTCACGGTAAGATGTTTATTATGCTATTTCCCTTGAAAAAATATTACGCTATTTGCACGAAATTTAGCTTCGCCCTCCGGCACATCCAGCCCCGTTCCTTTCGCCGAACGTTTAATTTCTGTTGCTTCGCGAGCTGTTTATGAGCTTCGGTTAACTCTGCTCGGAGTTATTATCGGGTATTTAAAGTATTTCGGGTTTCACTTCGTTTCTTCGGCTTCGTATTAACTGCAGTTCAGTTTTGGTAGTTTAATTATCGGCTATTAAGTCGGTTAAGTTGCGAGGATGAAGCACGTATTGCATTCCGTGGGCCGGTTATTAGCGACTATAGGCTCGTAAGTAACGGGTAACGAAATAATTGTTCTGGAGTTTCTCTTCGCTATGAAAATTCTGGATGTACATATTTCCTGTAGAATATGGGGTATATGTGCAGCAGACAATGCCTAGGTTAGGGGACGTATTTGCATGAACAGGATGCAATGTTACCATGTTGGGATGACATAGGTGCTTTCCTTCTTCTCCAGATTTTATTATTGTAGATATATACGGTCACAGTTTTAATTCGATTAATTTATGAAATGAACAGTAATCGATGATGGTTGTTGCAAATGGGAATTAAAGTTCATTAAAGACAAAATTGCAGGATTTATTCTTCAAGTATTTTAAACACCATCCAAAACCCTTTGAAAATACAAATCTTCAAATTTGATTCCTGTATTTAACTATATTTGTAAAGCCTTTGTCCCGTCTGTTCGATGTAAAATTAATTTGCTAAAGGAAAATGTTTAATATCACCGATACCATTTAATCCTTTGAAAATACATAGTTCAACCTTTTAACAATCGTTTCCATTAACTCGATTCCAATTTCACATAAAATTTCCTTTGTCCCGTGTCAACGCGGTTCTGTATTATTCCCTAATTATGAATTTATCAAAAAATATTCGAATTTTCTAAAATAGCTTCTTTCATCGATCAGTGTATTATTACAAAATTCTCTGTTAAATAATTCCGTCTTTAAAATTAGAACATCGCAAGACACTTTGAATTGATCGAGAAGAAAAGTATAAAACAATTTCTCGAAATTCGATCAACGTCTCCGGAATTGTCATTCG
>NIJG01000053.1:208222-244749 GCA_002201625.1 Euglossa dilemma | reverse complement strand
AAGTATGAAATAATTTCTCGAGATTCGATCAACGTCACCGGAATTGTCATTCGCAATGGAATCGAAATTGGCGGCGAAAACTATGCAAAAATTGTTAACCATAGTTCTCTGTAAAATAATTTCGTCTTTAAAGTTAATATATCGTTAGACACTTGTAATTAATCGCGAATAGAAGTATGAAATAATTTCTCGAGATTCGATCAACGTCACCGGAATTGTCATTCGCAATGCAATCGAAATTGGCGGCGAAAACTATGCAGAGAGGAATATTAACCTGGCCTGTTCGGGATGTTCAATTAAAAATTACAATTTCTTTGCCGACCGTGATACGAGGACCGTATCTCGAGCCGGGGAGAAAAAAGGCCGCTCATTCTGCTCGAGTTAGGGGTCCACAGAACCGCAAATTTCTGGAAAAGCACTTTGCGGAATATGAGATTCGCTTGAAACGCTAATGAAATCCGAAGGGCAACGAGCAATTTCTGAAGGTGGCTTACTGGCCACGGCTTAATCTAACTCGGAGCCAGACTTTGCGCCGCGGGAGTTTCGTGCCGTTGGCTCTCGAGGAAGCCATCTCCGAAACTTGTCCTCCTAAACGGGCAAGCATACGTCTCCGACAATGAAACTTAGTTCGATGAGAAACCCTGAGGTGTCGATTCTAAAACGCGCTGTCATCAAAGTGGAGCTGAACGTGTACAGTATGAGAACTGGCGAATTATCCTACTGATGTTCGTCCAACTAACTCGGCAGTGTGTTCATTAAACGCGAACAATGTTCGCTGATTACGTGCCGGCGAAGCCTTGATAGAAGCTGTTGCTTTTTGGAAAAACGCAAGCCTGGGTTATTTGTTTGTCTCGATGGGTGTAG
The DNA here is from genome assembly GCA_002201625.1 of Euglossa dilemma. Lineage (NCBI taxonomy): Eukaryota > Metazoa > Arthropoda > Insecta > Hymenoptera > Apidae > Euglossa > Euglossa dilemma. The sequence goes on along the minus strand of NIJG01000053.1, from coordinate 243,885 downwards.
ACTCATTTCCATGCAAATAGCGCGGAGTAGATGAGCTATCGAGGATTACGAATCGAAAGAAAATAATGGGGGAAATGGGTACGGGGTTTCCTTTGAACATTTTTAATTTTTTGAGTATAATCCGTAGAGGTAGAAATCGGTTAATCTGTCGCAGGTGGTTTGTGAATGGGGAATGAGAAATAATGAGTTTCGTTTTAATTAGATACTTCTGTTTTGCGTATTATATTTGGATATTCGTTTTATTATGTCGAGATGCAAGCGTTGTGATGAATAGTGATTTATTTATATATGGTACCGAATTTCTTTTTTAATTTTTGGTATCCTTTATGGTCATATGTAATTATTTCATCAATTTCCATATATGTTTTTACATATATTATTTTCTTAAACATACGTGTAACTTTCAAGTATCTTTATTTAAAAAGATATTTTAGGTAAATATTATTAAGTTTGATAATATGAGAAGTTTTCAAAAATCGAAAAATTGATAAGTCACTTCATTTGGAAAGAATTATTTAAACCGCATCGGGCGCCCTCGTAAATATTTGACGCATCACAAGTAACTGTCATCCTTTAGTTGTCTAAATAAATAAAAAGAAAATGTATACCAATAATTGCAGTAGTTGTAGGGCAACAGAATCTAATATTCTATATATCTCACCCTGTATAACTCTTTATACCTGAGGGTTGGCTAAAATTCTAGCGATTTATTAAATTTAAAGTAACAGATTTATATGTTAATATACCGTAATTTAATTGACTCATATTTTTATATTAAAAAACTTTGGATTGTTACATCTTCATAGTGAAGAAATTCTTCTTCGAAAGGGTTTGAATATCGTTGTATAACAATTTTGTACTCAAAGATTCACTGCCAGTCGTCTAAAATTAAGATTTTACAGAATTCTACGTAGAGATTCTGAATAATTAATGCAATAAAAACTGTTATAGCGCCATGCGAAATAGAAATTCAGGAAAATTGTGCGAATCACGAAAAATTGCAACTGGTAAAGGAACTGTAATTACCGTTCATTTCATACTAATGGCGTTGTTACTGCAGCTTAATAACAGGCTTTCGCTATTTGTTTTATATAGATTTCTATCAGAACGTCGTATACAGAATGTTATTAACTTTCCATGTTAGCATGATCTTCCTTGAGGTTAGCTCTTTAAATTGAGTCTTCACGTGTATATGACGTTTAACCCAGCTTGACCCTCGTTTACTACGCGATAACGTGGAAGTAAACGACGGAATAAGTTTACGCAAGCTAAGTCAGTGTATCAATATACGGCGTGACGTTGCAAAAACTGATGAAAAAAAGCATCTTGCAGCTGAGGAAGCTGAGTATCGATTATCGACCTTTGCGAGACACTCGAGCTGCAACACGTAGGAATAATAATTCACCTCTAAATCGAATAATTAGTCACTGGCACGATGTATGAAACTCGCAAGACACTGCAGCCTTTTATTAACCATTCGTCTTTTATTTTTAGTTTACGTTTCACTTGTATTTCTTATTATTTCTTAATAATTTGCACTTTATTAATATCATCGAATTTTTAGAATAATTATTTTTAATAATAAATAAATGCATGAACCATTGGAAGGAAGTTAGAAAACACGGATATTTAATTATCTTGAATATAATAATTTTATTTGTCATTGGAAATCTTTTTAATTGTATTATTTAGAAAGCTTTCGTTGGATTTAGGTTAAAAAAGAAGTTAATAAAAGATTCGGAGAATTTTAAATATAGAATATTGGTAAAATAATTTGAAATATAGAGATCGTTCTCTTGACCAACTTTCGTGAAAAAATATTCACCCAAAAATTTGGTCTTTTTCAAAATTCCATTTCCATGGCAGCAGCATTAAATACCACCATTGCAACTTTTACCATATTTCTGCACTTTGTGGCGGAGATCTTTTTTAACTGTACTTTCCGCTTTTCCGTATAAAACGAGATTATATACCGGTGTGTTAAATATTCATGAAACGATAAATAAAAATATTTTACTTCGCGTAATTTCTAGCGTTATTTAACAATTTGTTACATCGCAACGTTTGGCCACGAAGGAGTAATATTTATCGCCGGACCCTTGTTTAAAAATAACCAATATCGATATCAGTGACTCTTATAAAAATTTGTAAAAGAATTTAGCGTATTAATTTCCAAAATAGCAACGAACGTGACGATTATCGATGAATAGCTGTAGAGGAATTTAAAAAGACAGTAATGCGGATTAAACGAGAATGGAAATTTCCAACAGAATCAAGATAGAATTGGAAGGAAATTGGCAAAGAGTGGACCGAGGGTTGGAAAAAGGGTGGCATAAAAATCATAAGCGATAGTTCCATTGAAAAATACATTGCACGGTGAAATTGGAAGAGTTTAACAGCCTCAATAGCCTATACGTACAGGGAATTCATAGGTACAGAAAGAGGACGTGTGGTATCGCGAACCGTTGGAATGATAGCGTTGTGATCATGCGATAGCTGGCTTTCTTGATTGATACACTGCATCGAATGTCAAAGGTAACGTTATATTTCAGTCTGTGGACGAAAAATTTTGATAGCCTTGCAAATTTCAGCTCGAATGTTCCTTTTGCCGCGTTCTTTCGTCCATTTTGCTCGTTCCGTGCCTCCCTTTGAAAATAAATATTTCGTATAATGAAACAATTCTTTTTTTTCTCTCTTTTTTTCTTTATAAATATTTCCGTGTAATTCGTATCGTTGATGAACGATTTCCCGAATTTTCGCCGGTCAGAGGGAAAAATTTCGGCGGAATTTTGTTAATATGGGATCATTATTCTCTAGACGCGATACGCCGCGTCGAAATGGAGGAAACTGAAAAAGATTTTTGGTAATAAAGGGTCGTAGAATACAATTTTAAAGCCGTAATTTTCGTAGCAGCTGCAGATGTAATTTCACTGCTACACCCGGTTACGACATTCTGCAATTTTATACACGACATGCTAACATTTCTGCGGAATTCCTCCATCAAGCATCAGTCGACAAGGTTACAGTTCCCCTTTGTAATTTGCTTTGTACGATATTCAATTGGATGATTGTAAAACGAAAAAGTTTTAGAGAATTTTCAAAGCACGCGAACACTCGTTAGCATTTCATTTAGGGAGTTGAAGGCAGGTATATATTATATAATCTTTGATGCAAAAGGGTGCATAGGTTTTACGTGACGTGTCGTTAAATTGTGATATAATATTCATCATAGAATTGGATAACGAGAAAGAAGAAAAATTAGGAGAAATTTAATTGATCAAATTTATAGTCATAGTTGCGCTGTAACTGCATTACAGTATTTTGTGCTGTAGTTTAGTACAATATTTATATAATAATTGCAGAATGATTATTAATTATTGTAACTAAGTAGTCCAATTATGAACTGTACAAAGTGGACCACGTAACGTGATCACGTCGATTCCCTTTAATTCTATAATTATTGGAGATAAAGTAAAAAATTATTTTCTCGCAAATGGAAAAATTCTTTTTCAATGACACTTAGTTTCCGTCGAATTAGGCGTGTTCTCAACAAAAGAAGAAATCGATTTATTAAAAGCGAAAAAAGTCTATGTCACGTTGAGAGGTCGACACTGCGTAGTACAAATATAATACTGATCCATACACTATATCATCAACGCAATATATTTATATGTATAACCATTGACCAAAGCATTTTACCAAATATGAGAAAACTTATTCGCTATATTAAATTTCCACTTGACACCCAAATTAATTTCTCAACCCACCCAAATTCAAAATTTCCGATACCTCGAATCAAACCAAATCAAGCTCAAACCACCATATCAGAATCATCTAGTACTAATACTTTATTGTACACTCGGTTACACGACGGATAGTTTCGCGTTGTACTCAGAGAGAGAAAGAGAGAGAGAGAGAGTTAAAGAGAAACTAAGTGGCATGTAACTAACCAGCATATCACAGTCATCGACTATTAAACATTGGATTAAGAACTTTGAAGTCTTTTATAATTGAAGAGTAGTTTATTATATATTCGATTACACGACGGATTACATTGCGATATACTGTGAGAGGGAGAAAGAGAGAAAGAGAAACTAAGTGGCATGTAACTTACCACCATATCACCGTCATCGACTATTAAAAATTCTATTAAGAACTCTGAAATCTTTTATAACTGAAGAATAGTTTATTATACATCCGACTACACGATGGATTGCATTTCGATATACTTAGAGAGGGAGAGAGAGAGAGAGAGAGAAAGAGAGATAGAGAAACTAAGTGGCATGTAGCTGACCACCATATCACAGTCATCGATTATTAAACATTGGATTAAGAACTCTGAAGTTCTTTGTAATTGAACAATAGTTTGTTATACATTCGGTTTGCTTTACGATACACTCAGAGAGGGAATGAGAAAAAGAGAGAGAGAGAGAGAGAGAGAACCAAATAGAAGCTAAGCGGGATGTAAAAACAACAGGCCGAACCTGACGTCACGTCGCCAAAGCAATTCTAATACATATTCCAGAATCGTCGGGATTAATTCAACTGTCCAACACGGGCCACGTATAAGAACATACTCTCGACACGGTGGCTGCAATCAAAGCGCACCCCGTGCACCCTCGAGCCGATGGAAACAACCCTCTGGGATCGGGGAACATGGACTTTGACGCGAGCGGTGATCGACGCGAGAGTCCGCGGCATAAAAAGAGCATCGTTTGAATACGAAAGTGAGGAGCGAAGGCGGGCGCAAAGGAGAATCCGAAACGGAAGGTATCAGTGATAAAGGGATATTGTTCACGGCGATGCGTGTGTGCACGAGAAGCTAAATGGACGGATAAGCTTGCTCGAAGATGTCTGAGAGGCAGGCGGCTGGCCTCCACGGTGGTTCTCAGCCGTTCAGCCTCCGGATTGCCATAGTTCTCGCTGCTCTGATTCCGCGGAATTCCCATCGTGGCTCCGGGGTTGAGCAAGCCTGACGAACGCTGCTATTCTACCGAGGACTTTATTGGCTTTTAAGACGGGCGTAATTAAAATGTAAAGGGTTGTCGGCTCGCTCATCCCCTTTGGCGCTGGCTCAAACTCGCTTCCTATACATAGGCTGTTTCGCTATGTTGATCCTAATCGGCCAACGAGAAGCTTCTGAACTAGTAGGAAGAATTCTATGAAAAACAGATCGACCATGGATATTTTTCCTTTTCTCTCTTTAGAGCAAGAAAGACGTGCTTTTGTTATATCTGCGAGCAAATTAGATGATAGTGTATAATTATAAAATACTAGTATTATCATTCATTACAAAATAATATTTTTCTCTGTATACTGTTCTCTAATATTCGTAGATTCATTTTCGTCTAAGATGAGGAAAGCATGTCTTTTTTATTTGTGCAAATAAATTGGACGATAGTGTACTAGTATAGAATGCTAGTATTATCATTCATTACAAAATAATATTCTCTTTATTTTATTCTCTAATATTTTTGGATTTATTTCTTTAGAATGAGGATGTCTTTGTTATCTCTGAGTGTAAATTAAACGATAGTGTAGAATTAGAAGACACTAATATTACCATTCGTTACAAAATGATGTTTCCTTTATTCTATTCTCTAATATTCTTGGATTTCTTTTTAGAGCGAAGAAGAAATATCCTTTTTATCTATGCGAGTAAATTAAAGGATAGTGTAGAATTATAAAATACTAGTACAATTATTCATTACAAAGTAATATTTTTCTCTATACTTTATTCCCTAATATTCTTAAATTCCTTTTCTTTTACGTTGAGGAAAAGATGTCTTTTTTATCTGTGCGAGTAATAATTATTTATTACAAAATAATATCCTTCTCTTTATTCTGTTCACTAATATTCTTAAAATACTAATATAATTTCGTAAAATACTGGTATAATTATTCTATAATTATTTTTCTTTATTTTCTATTATTCTCAATAATCTCTCTCCTACCATAAGATTATCCTCACGTACATGAAACAAATATCGTTACACTATCCATCGACACTTACACATCGCCATCTCTCACTCGTGAAACCAATTCCACAATCTTCTCGATTCTCTATCGTTTCTTTCTCTCCTTTTTACTTTTCGTTCCTGAGTTTGCATTGGTTTATGGTCCAGTGAGTTAGGTTTGGATTATCCGTCGTGTTTTCCTTTCCCCGTTTTTGTTTTTATGCTTGCATTGGTTTTTGTGGCTTTAGATTCTCTGTCGTCTTTTCCTTTCTCATTTCTGTTTTGAGTTTATTTAGATACCACATCTTGTTTCCCTATTTTATTTTCGTTTTCAGTTTGCGTTGATTTATGCGGATTTACATTCCCTGTGTCGTCCTTTCTGTTTTTACTTTTATTTTATGTTTGTCTCGGTTCACGTGGATTCGGATTCCCCGCCTCTTATTTCATCCTTCTCGTTTTAAAGTCTGCGTCGACATACAAATTTGTATTTCGAGGAATGAACGAGAGGTGTGCATAATTATTTATTCTACTGTAACTTTTTAAAATAACCGCATCGAAGGCGTTATCACCGGAAAATATTCGGAATTCGTATGATTCTCAGAGTGTTTCGTATTTTATCGCTGCTATAAAACTAATGTAACGGTATACTTTGCTCGGTTGGTATTAAATCATTAACGCTATAATATTAAACAAAACAATCATAACGCTAAGTACACCGGGTTCATAATTAACTCCATGCATCCGATTATAAATAACGAAGTTAGTAATTTTATTCGCCGTTGTTAATAAAGCAATCTTTAATATTTATCGTTCTTAATTTCAATTAAACCGGATCTTAATCAAATTTACCTTCCGCGTTCCTCAATTAGCTCGAAAGTTAATTTACTTAACACGGAATCAGCATCATAAAAGCGATACGCATACATCTATGCCGTTTCGCGTGGGCGATTTTATTTATCTCCTTAGCGTCGATCCGGACAGGAGTAATAAAGTATATCCAACGTGAAATATTTCGAAAACTAATCCCGCGGAATCATGAAAGTAACGCGCTGAGAAAGTTCAATCGCGGTATGAATATAAAGCCTGACGATTCTCATTTCAGTTTATGAAGGGTTGTCTATATTTACGATACGCCGACTTATTACGTTTTACTATCGACCGTACGACGAACATTTTTCTACCGAGGTAAAACTCCCTTCCCCTGTATTATCTCTTTCTCTATCAACAGCTTTTTTTATTACGCGCCATCGACTGATTGAAAGCAGGTATCAGTTGCCGGTTTTCATGAAGTTGCACGCCGCCTGTGACGTGTGCGCGTTGAATATTAACGCGCATGTAAATAACGCGATCACGAGCATTTTATCGACACGCGTGTTCGTCATTTCATAGACAAACGCGTTTCCAAGCATCTGCGTTTTTAATTAGAATTAAACGGGCCGTTCCCAATTTTCCTTGGGAAACGTGCTGCCCCATTTATACGTCACTGTTGGAGTCGATGCTTGTGTTTCTCTTAAATATTTACCGCGCTGCGAGAGGTATCTTAAAAGCAAGAATTGATCGAATTAGAGTAGGTTCGATGATGTTAGCGAATGTTGAATAAATATCACTGTGAAATTTTGTAGGAGTTAAATAGAAGGAATTTGTTCAGAAGCTTACATTTCCAATCTTTAATAAGTCGATCGAATACAAATATTAATTCCAAATGGTTAAGGTGATATGGTTTATGTAGGAAAAAGGAATTCCAAAAATTCATAGAAAATAATGTAATGATATACGTGTTACTTAGAACACACCATAAATATGAACCGTGATGGCGCTAGTGAATTCTGTAGAACGTTATCTTGCAAATGAGGGCACAAAACATACTTCTCATTTTTCAATTAATATCAGAATGATGTGAAAAAATAATTGGGTTTTTATTACCGTAAAGTTAATACTAATTTCACCAAGAATAATTGCGATTTTCAATAATTATAAAAGCAAGAAATCTGGAAGAGAAATCTTATACAGAATTAAGTAAATACTATTTTAGTGCTAATGCTGTATATTTACGTTTGAATTTACAATTTACAATAATTTGTAATTGTTTTCCAATTTCACTAATAGAACTTTCATATATCCTCTTTACCATATGTGTCATGTTTAACTAAACACTCCGGTTTAACGTACATATTGCACTCGTGAAGAGCAGCAAGTATAAATATTCATGAACATGTGTGAATCACGTATAAGCTATCAAAAGATGCAGGGTTAAAAAGTCGATAATTTCTCTAAATATGCATAGAACTATTTTAGCGGTATAAAGTCTTCGTTTTATTGCATAGGAAGTATAATTTCAGAATATCAAATCACTGGAAACTCTTCCAAATTTTCTTTCCTGCGGTAATATATTTACCAATTTAAATTGAGTTTATTTTTGCAATGCCTATGCAAATTTCTCAATTAAATTCTAAGCAACTAAACTAATGCGTATTCGAGTGGCAAAATCGATTATGTACGACACATTTAAATAAATCAGCCACAGACCAAACCCCTATTTTTATATTCTTTAAACATCAACATTTAAAATTATTGAAGCGTGAATTAAGGGAAACAGAGACTTGTAATTAACATTGTTGGTCACGTGTACTTTACAACAAAATCACTCTGTATTTTACGCTCTGATTTCATTTGTTGCCTGATCGTGGCTGACCAGTGTACCGAATCTACTGTAGCTTCATTCGAGAAAAGATGAGAAGATTCGCTTCTACTATCTAATATATCTGTATTCATCTATTTCATATGTACCGACAAATACAAATTTCTCCTTCTCACCTCGTACATATCGCAAATAAATATTCCTACCGTAAACTTAATAATCAACAAATTATCCAATTAAAATCACGGGTCAACATACCTGGATGGAACTTATCGAGTAACAAAGAAAGAAAATTAGGAATTAGAAATTAAACAAACGGAGCTGATAGAAACCCAGAGACAAAAGAATGCCTGGCATCGCGTAGAAATAAATCAACGCGACGATTTATATTTAAATCCCGGTTACCTCTCGATAATCAAATCCAGCAGAAACCAATCAATCACCAGGTGCCAAAGGCAAAGTCGGCCGATGGCTCGGCATTGATATTACATTAGCCGACTCACAATGCCGCATTCTTCTCGTCGATGTATCCCATACACGCCTCTTTACCCTGCTGAAATCTGCCATGGCGCGTGAAAGGCGGCCATGTTGGCCCGCGACGGTGGCGCCAGGCGTCGCTGCTGGTCGCGATATTTATCGGACGTATCCAGAGGACACAGGGAGCGCATCCGGTATAATAATATCTATTTTCCGGGCGGCATAGGGGGATGAGCAGGAGCCCGGTGAAACGGGTCGAAACGAAATGGAACGAATCGGAGGGAACAACTGCCGTACGATGACGTTGACGACGACGTGCCGGCCTGTCGTAAATGGAACCTCCGGGACGGAGGATAAATAAAATAAAAGGAAAGAAAATAGGATGACCGCTGAACAAGGGGAACGAACACGTCGATGACGCGGCGAGACGACTCGAGGTGTTACCGCGATTGTAATCCTGATTGCACTCGACCGATATGCTTCCTTTCATCTGCTTCCTTGTTTATTTTTATCGTTCAGCGAAATTATCCTTTTCGTTCCTCGCGCTAGATCTACCATGATCGACGGAACGACTGGTAGATTGATAGGTAAAGGAAGAAGTTCGAAGAAAACGAGGTGAAAGGAGATATCGGAAAATTAATACTGCGTTTGTGGAAAGAAAAATCGAGAAATTCAATAACCAATGCGATAATGATGATGGAATTAATCGAGTATGTAGAAACGATTATTTAGACTGTGGTTGGTTTAGTATTAAACCAAATGAATTCATTTGTATAAATACGTAAAAATAGAATATGAACTTCGGTACGTATTTTGTATTTCATAAATTTAAACTTCTTTAAAATCTGTGATATCAGATTCTTTACTAACAAGAAAAGTATATTACGTCTCATTATACTTTCTCATGATCGATGTTTCCACAAATTTCGACACTCTGTGACAATAACAATTTTATCGAGGTTAAATTCGGATTCTTTTTTCACTTCATGAAATTTAAATACGACCAAGAATTGGGTAGAATTATTCGAGGAATCCGGTACTATTAATACTTACAGATCTATAATCACCGCACCGTTATAGTCCCTCGTAAAATAAATCAAACCAACCCGACGAAAACTCGAATTTTCTATTTCAAATGTCGGATTTAATTTCCGGGAAAATCGATGCTCGCAATTCCTATAATTACTCTCTCCCTTAAATTTCTGAACTGATAATTCCGCCTAGTTGTACACGATCGTTTCACCGAATCGACAGGGACCGACAGTTAAATTGAATTCCAACGGCGCTGGTTCCCGGGCTTCTTTCGAGCACAAAGCCGGGCCGAAACTAGTTCGTATCCCCGAAACCTGTTGATAGAACGAGCTTTCGCGAGCTCTCGCCAAAACACGACTTACGCTTCTTCCAATAACACGATACTCCGTTCCCATTTTCCAGAACGTTTACGCATTTTTCAGTGACACCTCGTTCCGCCAGACACCGCGTTTCCTGTCACGTGTTGACGCGGACAGGGTTGGAGGTGGGGGGTGGGAACAGGCAGAGACGGGATAGGGAAGAGGACGAGGCGGGACGAGAGTGAAAAAGAAGAGGGTGGCCGGGAGAGCCTAAATAAAAGAAAGATCTAGAGACAGGATGGTTTCCAACGAGACGCGAGCGACGCTCATTAAGCTGCCTCGTGCAGGGCACAGCTGGTGGAAGGAACAGGGGGTTAAAGGCAGAGAAGGGTGGTGGAGTCAATAGTTTTCACGCGCGGCAACGTGCCGCCGGCATTTAAATGTATTTTATTTAACAGGTGAACGCGCGAGGCGTTCGAAGCTTTGAGCTTTCTCCTTCGACGCGCTCTTCAGCTTTGCCCTCTCCCCGACCCGTCCACCGTCTTATTGAGAATACTCGTTAATTACATGCCCATCCCGCTGCCAGCCCTTTTCCATCCCTACCCACGCTCGAACAGGGGCCTTCCTTTCGCTCTGACGCCCGAACTCAACGCCGCCACCTGGCGGCGCGATTCAAAGCAAGCCCCTGCAAGAATACCGTTTTTCAGGTTAGGCGAGCCGGAAAAGAGGCGGCGAGCGAATTTCCTTCGATCAACGGCTGTTCCTTCGAATTCTTCGCGTCTTCCGGCCCTTTGACCTCGTATTTTCCTCGTTCCACCAATCGGTCGAACGTGGAAACGATAAAACGGCCGGCATGATGAACGACACACCGTGGCCAACCCTCCGAGCTTCAGACCCGCTCTCTGTTTCGCTCGTCGTGGTAGGGGTGAAATTTGTCGGAAATTAAGGGAGCACGGGCTTCTTTCGTCGTGATTACCGATCCTTTTTTTTCTCCAAGGTCACCGAATTTTGTATTCTTCTTTCGAGTACCGCTATCGTGTCTGTGTTTCGAGTTTTATCCTCGTTTGGTGATCGATGGTGTAATAGTTTATCGTTCGCAGCTAGGAACTCGAAAGTTTCGTGTGAGATATTCTTCGGTTTCATCTGTGGATTTAATTAAAAGCGCGTTTCGTGTTAGATATTTATATATTCGTGATCTGCGCGGAATTTAAATTAAATGTCCAGATTATGTTTGACCTGAAATAGTTGCTGGGCAATTAACGATTCCTCTATTCTCCGCGGCGTTTCTGTCGTTCTATATATCGAATTATATATAGCGAATGAAATTGACAGGAATTCTTTCGTTTATTTCTGTTAATCCTTGAAATACCATTTCTGTGGTATTTTTATTCGAGTCAGAAAATAACATATTATCCCGTACCATAGGTAGAGCGCGATGACTTATCGACTTTTAGTCACCATGAAAGCCAAGTACCTCGTGCATGAGGTACTACTGTATGCAACCCCTACCCTTACAGCTCAAATTTAGAATACGTAGGAATGATTCTTAGAAAAACTAGGAATTCATACGGAAACAGATAGTAGCAAGACAATTCTTAGCTAGTATATTCGAAGTAAATTCAATCTCACTCACTATACATATGCTCCTGTATCATCGAGACGTTGTGTATCACAAACAATATAAACTATTTTCCAAATTTCCCAGAAAAGAGCCGTTCGTCACTAGTTGTCACCAATGAAGACCAATCTAGCGACGATATACACTATTTATACTCAAAATATATACTCAAAAACAAAGTACCACGAAATCACAGCTCGTTCCAATAGAAAATCTCTCAAATTCCCCTAAAACACCGAGTACTATACCGAATACACCTGGCGAAAAAAATTTCTCCGTTACTTCCGAATTGTTTAACTCTCCAGAACCCTGGATACCTGCAAACCGCTACCTATTCAAATACCGAAACTTCCACACCGCTCTAAACACAGCACCCCGTATAAACCACGTCTTCCACCTCTCCCGATCTCGAAACTTCCGCCGAAACGTATTCATGAAAACGACCCTCGCGTAGAATATCCTTCCAAAAAGAAAAAAAAAACGAACGTTTTCCGAAATTATCATATCGCTACCCCCCTGAAAGTTGCAAAAAAGTGGAAAAAGCACCGCGGGACGCAGGCAGACACCGAGAAATGAGCTAATCGATTTGACAAGGTACTCCCCGAACAACCATTATATTCGGTATGTCCGTGTACGAACAACACGATATCAGCTTTCTGAAACACTAAGCACGAGAGGGGGGCCAGCATCCATTTATTCATAGCGGTTCATAAATAAATGTATGAAAGTAGCGGCGGCATAGCGGCGAGCAGCTACCTGGCCGCTCATCTTCCTCCGTCACGGCTATACACGGAGGTAAGTTACCTTTTTCGAGTTGTATACATTTATTGCACGATAGGCAAGAAATCCAACAGGCGCGCGTTTAACATGCGGCTTTTTTGCTGGATGGATCATTTAACCGGGATCGGGCTGGATCCCACTGAGATATGAAAGCAACGAGAGAGGGACCTCGTAATTTATATATACTCGGCCGGAATTGAAAAGATTCCCGTGTGCGAATGCGAATCACGGGCATGTGTTCGGCTTCGCGCCGAATTACGCGAAACGCGACACGTGGCTCGAATACACGGGGTCGCGGGCGTGATTTAACGTAGACGCGAGAATTTAAGGGTCTATGGTGAAACGAATAAATCCCGCCTCTTGTGATATTAAATCTGGATATTAAGCTCGCGTTGTAGGAATATCGCGCGCGGGGCGGGAGATGTTTTGGTTGAACAGGTTTGAAATACAGGTGGATTATTACAACGGAAATTTGTTTATGTCTGACCAGTCTTGATGGATTTCACTGTCGTTTATTCGCTTATAGGATGTTCCGTAACCCGACTGGTATTTTGTTTCTGATGTGAGTCTTGTTTTCGAAAGTCTATATTTGGTTTGCACGATCTGTAATCGAATAAGCATCGGTGAACGAACCGATAACTTCATGGCGAGATTTAACAGTTCTACGTGACAATATAGAATGGAGTCGTAAATTTTGCACTTCGAATTTCTTGCGTGGTAAACAAGAAAAGATGGACACACGAAATAGTCGAGATTACTTAATATTGGTTTCATGGGTAGAATTGGGGAATAATATCTAAATTGAGTAAAGTAAATTTGAAAAATTTTCGGGATATTTGTGACGATGATGAAGAAGATTTACTGCATTGACTAAAAACAGATGAATCGCTTATTTCTTACAAGAATGTTCCATTTATTATTTATAATTAGAAGGAAGATAACTCTATTAGTATAGTGCTACTATAAATATGTTATTTTCTTTCATAGCACCAGTGTATGAAAGTAAAATTATAAAATTAAATATTGACAATATACATACCAATAATTCATCAAAAAATACATTAATTAACTATTATAATAAAGATATCCTACCAATATATTATTCAATCTCATTGAAATTCGTTTAAATGAAATAAAACTACCGAAAAGGACAAGTGCAACTTCGAATAATTTATATTAACAATGAATTATTTTTCTCATCATGTAAACTCTTCGTCCTGCGTAAAATCTCTCCTGGATAAAAATCATCATCCCTCTCGAATTCTCCTGCAAACAGAGGAAGATCAAACACCGAGCACTCTCCCCCCTCCCCAAAAAAAGGAAAAAAAACACGGGGAGATCACTCGTAAACATTTGTTTCAACAGATTACTTCGACAAACAGAGCTCTGTGTTCCCTTCAAAGGCATCGCGGCCGCAAAATTGGCGCTCGTTTTTGTATTCTCGCGCCACTGATGATGCTTAAGCAAATTCCACTTAAAGACTTACACGGAGCGAATAAAGAGGCGAACAAAAAGGGAAACGTATCGTTGATTGCGCAAAGGGTTAAGATCGTGTTCAAAGAACGACGGAAGAAGGTGGAAGCGAGCGAGGCAGCGGGCAAAATCGGGCGCGAGAGGGAGAGGGAGAGAGGAGCTGAAAGAACGGCAGCTTTTGTTCCGTGTTTCGAGTTATTCCCAGAGGACAGATTAACCCGTGCTGTCTTTCACCCTTCTGGGTGGCGGCCGAGGAAGAAAGGAAATAACAAGTATAGAAGGTGAGTGGTACAAGGTAGAAAACTTGCCGTTGTATGCTGCCTAGTTTACAATACAGGATTAAGCCAGAGACCGCGCTCCCCTGCTTCTGTGAGCAAAACTTAAAGCTCTTGATAAGCTCTCCCGCTCTCTTTCTCGCTCTCCGGCTACGCAAATCCCCACTCCCGCGCCCCCACTTTCTCAGGTACTTCCGACTCGCTTTACCTGTCTATACAGCCATACCCTTCGAACAAAAATACTTCGCTACGTCGAAGCGAAACATTTGTACAACCGCCGCCGTTCAGGGCACAACGGGCGATGAAAAAGCGAGAAGCGTAAGTACAGTTGTTGGAAACCATAGCCGGTGATTGGGCAAATACTTGAATCTACGCGTTGCTCTACCATTATAATAATTTTTGTCTCTCTTTTATTTCATTCTTTCCTTTCTTTTTTGGAGAAGATACGAGAGATGCTAGATTAGACAAAGGGCGGAGAGAGAATCACGCGACAATTTTGAAGAATTCTATCTTCTTTCGTTTATTGGATTGCGAAATGTATGTGTGTTGTGTAATTGAAGCAATTGTTGATGAGAGGAATTCAGAGTAAGCTTAAACGGTGATATCTCGAAAATGGGAATGTGGGACAAAATATGTTTGCTCGAGACAATGTTTCTGGCTGCGACGAACACATCGTGCTTTGTTGAATGTAGATTTTTTACCTGTATATACCTGTTCTCTTACAATTAAATTTAGATAGTAGTTAATTCAGTATAAGTTATAATAAATGAACGGATTAACTTGTTGGCTATGAAAAAAGCAGGTCATTTTTTGCATTTGAGTTTTAAACAAGAGAAAATAGAAATTAAAGGAAATATTCCTGGCTATTCGAGTAGAAAATTCACGAAAGAAGTTAAATAACTAACGAACGAATTCGTCTGTCGGTTGTCGAAATGGTCCACCAGTTGTAAATAATCGAACACTATTCGACAGTGGAAACTAGAGAAACTAAGTCGCCATCGATCAAACAGGTAACACACTCATTCGCATTACTCTAAAGAGCCACTTTGTAATTACTTTGTATCCAAGATTGACAGTAATTTCGCTAAAAAGAGCAGCCTGAATGGCTAACCCATGACTAAGGATACGAAATTTTAATTTCTCAAAAAATCGTAAACTTCTTTCACAATGTGTAACTATGTAAAATTACACATCGTATATATGTAATTTTCTCTTGTCCCGAAAATATGGAAAATTTGATAGAGACAGAAACATGAACTTCACCTAAAAACAACATTATATATTCTAAAAAAATTTTAGCCTGGAGAATGACCAATTCTAATAAATAAAAAAGAAATTATTGCATACAACAAGAAGAACGCGAAACCAACTAACAAAAGTGGTACTATCGAATGCAGAATTTTCAAGAAAATATTAAAAATCGATCACGTCACCTATGATAAATGGGTTTTATTCTCGTTCGACTCGTGTTTAAAGATAGGAATGATCAGCATCGTTCGCAAAATCGCGTGGTCGTTCCGGTGAAATAATTCGGAGCGTAAACCTCGTTGTCCATTGTAAGAGAAAAATAATCGAGACAGACGCCAGGGCATGCCGCGACGTCGGGAGACTTCGGAAATATGATTTCATATATGAAATTACCGTTGTGTCTCGGGGAGGAAAATAAGATCGGGCTAAGTCGAGCACATTGTCCTGCGCTGGCGGTGATACCTAAGGGGTGGTTTCCAGTCACATGTCCGAAAGAAATACTAGCTATAGGCTACACGGGATAGATATAATGTTATGGTACGTTGACCACCACGGCCCATGTAGTTCCATGGACGTCGGTGATGCCACGCTACGCTGGATTTACTTCTCTCTCCTTCGCCCTTGCCGCTCTTCCTTTTTCCTTTCACCCTCGTTTTTACTTCCGCCGGCGTAGCTACGTACATCATTCCCTTTTGCATTCTTCATTCCGGCCGATGTTGTAAAAACGCTGCTCCTGGCGCAACGGTGTAATCCAATTAGCCTGTTTCTTCTTCGCCGACAAATTAAGCGTAGTGCTTCGCTGAATAAATGTCCCCGTGGCTCCCATTCGAATATCGTTGCTTTAAACGCGATTATGCCGTCTAATTGCGAAATTTATGCTAAGCCTGTTGGAGTAATTCCTCCGCGAGTTTTCTGAACTTGTTAGCTTATGGCTGCAACGTATTTTGAATTGTTCTTCGGGTAATATAGCGCCGAGGTGCGAGAGTAATTGACTTATGGTCGCGCCTTTCTCGCGAGGATATCCTGCACTTCCTTTGGGAGTAATATCACCGTTCGAAATAAAAATCTTCCGAATATTTCTATTATCAACACTGTACTTTTTTGGAGCGAATAATCGGCTGAACAGTTTTTTCGTTTAATTTCAATTGTTTTCGACTGCTTGCTTCGAGTGATTTATACGTTGTTACTTGTACGATAAATTTACACGATGCACGAGTGATGGGATTGGATACTGGAATCTTTTTTTTATCGTGCACTTTATTTTATAATTCCTTCCTTTTATCTATGTATATAGCAGAATATTTAATTTTTATTCCGAATAATCCGACTCATTGAATTTAGTATAATTCCATAGTGGCTTGAGAATAATTGCATGCAATTTTTGCACTTTAAATTCTCTTTAAAAGCAGATATGTATGGCACATTTGCAACAGGAAGTTTCTAACTTTTCGTTTATATTACGCCAAGTTCAGAATATCATGGTATAATATAACAATATCACTGTATTTAATAAAATTATTGACCAGAAAGTTTGTCTTCATAGTGAGAAACAAAAGCCGAACATTAACATTACAAATTTTTAAATTATTCAGCTTCGGCAAGCGTAAAGTCTCTGTACGCCGTTCAATGGCAACATTCTCGTTTGAAATTACAATCTCACTCATCCAACATTTATCTCCCCTTTATCCCCCATTTACTCCTCGAACCCACCCGTCTTGGTACCAACGCAACATGGGCCATAGGTAAACAAATACCGGCGAGAATCCCAGATACTTCTCGCTTATTTCAAAACTGCATAAATCACTTGCGTTCTACCAGCGGAGCGATCTCTCGAAATATCCGCTATCTGCCGCAACGATCTCCTTCCCTGGCGCTTTTACATTTCCGTGTCTCTTCGAGACACCCTATTTTCCGTGTCCGCGGATCAGAGAATTTATCGCTGGAACGGCTCGCGAGATTCCCCGGCATCAACTCGCGGCACGCCGCGTTATTTAAATCCGCGCGCTATCGATTTACACGTCTCGTACGTAAACGTCGATCTAATTTCCATTCGGCGGCTGCGGCGCGAAATAAAGGTTATCCCGGCCGCGAGGCACGTCCCAGCCCCGGGCTCCTTATTCCTGGCCAGACATCGACGACACGTCGCGTTTTCATTCTTCGCCGAGCCAACTGTTATTGCAAATAGGCGAAATCGTCGTAGCGATCCGCCTCTATGGAGATATCATGCGGCACGGCGCGATATCGGGCCTGTGCGAATAATTTTCCCATAGGAACCCGCCACGGACAGTATCGCCACATTCGAATCTCGGATACCGTCGGCTCCTTCTCACGATCGCCGTTTCCCTCTGATGTCACGTGCGGGGATTCTTAGCCGGGATCGCCGGGTTCCTCTACCACCGTGTGTCGAGATGCGTCGTTTTCTCGGCAGTCGTTTCATTTCGGAAGCCGTGGTCAGGTCTGGATTAGTATTCCTGCATTCCAAGGTTGCTTCGTTTCGGTTGCAGTTAGAGGTTTGTTCGCGGTGGGGGTGATTAGTGCCAAGGAGAGTGTCTCGTTCGGTCTTCGTGATTCTAGGTTCGATGTTTCTGAAATTCCAGGTTTCTTCGGGGCATGTGGTGACTTGGAGATACGATAAACTACTGTGTTGAATTTCGGAGTTTGTCTACATAGTCTAATTTCTGTGACAGGTCTTGCGAATTTCTTTTATTCACTGGAGGTTTCGATAAGAGACAGTTGCAATTAGAAATATCTTATCTTCTAATAGAGAATGAAGACGACACGCCGAAACTACCCTAAATGAGATAGAGATCGGTGTTAATTCTTTAGCAGAAAATAGAGAGAAGTAGCATAATTCGATGATAGAATAAGTTGTGCTAGAAGTTTTCTAATTTTACGTTAAATAGTATAGATATCGAAAAATGCAGACAGAGACAATATTCTTCATGAATCAAAGTTCTGAGTTCTACACAGTGCCTTGATGTCTATAGATAAAACAGTTTATGCTTATCTCATACCTATGCCGATGTTTCGACATTCCATTTCAACAATTTCAACGTATGCAAACAGTAAAACAGAACTCTGAGCCCAGATGAAAAATAGCTTTGCCTTACGATGGCGCCGCAAACGATGCTAATGAAGAGCTAACAATATTAGTATAGTAGAGTATTATTATGGCTGTGACTGCATGGCCCAAGTTTATGGGTATGCTGGGATATTAATGCAGACTCGGGTAAACCGGTATATGGCCAACACCAAGAGCCAGTTAAGGAAAGCTTGGACGATCTAGTTGCTCGCGATCACTGGGAGCCACTTGCGTTAGGGTGGTGGACCTCGTAACCTGCTATCAGATGATATATCTCGAACTGCAATGATATATCAACGTGGAATACCCGTTAGTTCAGCTACTAGGTAACTTCAAAGTAGATGCTCGAAATGGATTACGCGGAGTAAAATTTAACACAAGTATATCCTCTCTCCGAAGTATTTTCTAAGGACAAGAATGTCTCTTTGGACCTCAAAGCGAAATACCACAATAGCTCCATAACAAAAATGAGTAATATCGCTAAGATTTTCTGGTAAAGGATGTTGATCTTACTTTGTCGAATGTTAGAGCGAAGAATCAAGCCGATTAGTACTTTTGATTAACCGTGAATTATAAATTCCAGCTTCTTTTATACAGTGTATCCCGGGAATTATGGTATATTCGAGTAGAGATAGGTTCCGCGTAAAAAAGTAAGTCGAAAATGTAGAATAGAATTTTTTTATACCAGGCTTCATTTTTGAGAAAATTGGGTTTAAATATTTGATGGCGCGCGGTTGCTATGCGTAGCCATATTGGAAAACTGATAGCGATTTTTCATTGTGAGAAAAATATAGTGGACTTAATAAAAGGCAGTTTGTTACGTTTGAAATATTTCTTAAGGTAAATGAACCTTCGAATTATAGTTTGTAACGGGATTTCGTATCACGTAGAAAAACTTTGTCTCGTGTTTTTCATTCATTTCTTAAGAATCAGAATCATTGCCTGTTTGATTGAATCCGCTAATTACGACACGCATTAATAATCTCTATCAATAGGAAATAATATCTCTAAAATCTCTAACGATAAAAAATGTATATAAATTTATTTTTAATGGCATTCCGGTGTAAAATAATTCCGTTGGATATCTGGAAAGGAACTCTTTGCAGCCAATTATGGAAGCAAATAAATTATATTCGCCAAATTTGTTGAATCATCGTTGTATGTATTTTTCACAGAAAGGGAAATGTAATATTTGTTCCCTGTAGTTTAAAAGGTTTGAACGATTCTGCAATCATTAATATCAATTTGCGTATTTATGATGCAATATTCGTACGCGAATTTTATTTTGCAACATTTATCAAATTGAACGCTTTGTGCATGAAAAATTATAATTTTGTTATTAAATTAGTATTATATTATAGAAATTATATTGTTAGTATTCATCGACGAGATAATAATAAGCGATGCGACGACCTTCCTCGTTTTTATTAATTATAATAATCATCATCACACGGTAAATCGATTTAAAAGTCCGGATATTTTCGTTTTTCCGAAATTCGATGCAACCCGACCCTTTCATTTCACGGCGCATAAATTACTTTTATTTCAAAGGGGCGAATGAAAAAGTTAAACAGTAGAAGGAAAATAAATACGGCGAAGTGTTGTTGAATAAAATTTGAAAGTAAAATGCAATAAAATGAGAACACATGCATTCCCTGTATCTCACTGCTATCGACATTCCGTGCTTTAATATTTTTTTATATCATTCATATTTTATCAGATAATCCCGCGCAATTTATCCCGAAAAATATTTCTCTGTCGCGATACTCATCAATCCGTAAATAAAACAAGCCCGCCGTTATGCCGCCGTTTGCCTGTAAATAAACAAAATCTTTCATTTCCACAAAATCCACCAAAAAGCTTCGCATCTTTATAAAAGCAAAAATCCAGTTCCGCGGCCATGAGCCAAGCAGTGAAACCATTTCATTAATCATTCCCGGGTGCGTCCAAAAATGGGGAAATAAAAAAAAAATCGAGGCCCCCCCACAGTCCCCCTTCGCCGTTCGCGTCCACGAACTGTCGAAAAATCGAGTGTAAACGAACGTTCGACCGCACTCGGGCAACAA
Organism: Euglossa dilemma; assembly: GCA_002201625.1. Taxonomy (NCBI): domain Eukaryota; kingdom Metazoa; phylum Arthropoda; class Insecta; order Hymenoptera; family Apidae; genus Euglossa; species Euglossa dilemma. The sequence continues at coordinate 222,940 of NIJG01000053.1, read as the reverse complement.
CGGAACAGCCATCGAATTTCTCCCTGGGTAGTCGACGATTTTCGCGTAACGTCCCATAAAACAGTCGAACGCAACAGAGAGGCCGCCACACGCGGCGTCGCGACGCGGCCGGTTTTCATGGGTTGCAAGCCGGGTCAGAGCTTTTTGCACACTACCGGTACTTACAGCCAGCGATCGTGGAGGCTCTGTGTCACACAGGCTGACCGATTTACCGTGGCATTAAACACGTGCGTGTGCACACACGTGGAAGCACGGTAACGTGCCCGGCGCGGACGGTGTCGACACGAGGACAACACCGGCGATACGCAGCGTCCCTGATGCTGGCGATGGCGTCGGTGGTGGTGGCGGAAGGCAACATGCCAAACTGTCAGACAGCTAGCGGTGTGCAGGCCGGGTACACGTGTTCGCAGGCCCTCCTGCAAGCATCCGTATGCCAATACGACGCGAGCTCACCCTTCGCCCTTTCCCGCCGAAACGCTTTATGCTACGGCTATTTGATAACCCTTTAACGTCACTGTGACCTACTATGCTGCGTTTGCATGCACGCACAGTAGTTCCGGCCGCCCACCGCCCGGTCTTAATCACTTTCAATCTCGCTTCTTCGCGTCGCTCGTCGGTAGTAGGCGGTGCGAGGCACCGAGACGATTCCGTGGCCACTTTCGGCCCGAGAGACGGATGGTTCCTGCGAAATGGCCAGTTTAATAGCGCAGTTGCGTTGCAGTTCGGGTTAGAGCTTGCGGTTCGGTTTAGACCTCGGCTCTGACGTGTTTCCAATGGATTTTTCCGAGTTCCAACTGGATTTTCGTTGTTTCGGGTGTGGATTGTTGGTATTAAAGGGCTTGAGGTAATTGTAACGCGTTGTGATAATGTGGTAATTAATAGATATCGATATTAGGGTCTAATGAATTATCTGCTGATTAATCGCCAGGTTCGAATTATTCGTAATAGATCAGTTGTAATCTGATTGTCGTATATACGGTTATTTTAATTTATATGTTGGACCAATTGTAAAGGAAATAACAGTTACAGCGATGGAGAAAATTATTCCGCGTGATTATGGTTTGAGTTTTAACGTGTACATGGTTATTCCAAAGTTTCGAAAGTTAAATGGGTCTATGCTAATTTTAGGGAATTTGTAAAATGTATTAAACTTAAGATAAGCATTTCTTGTGACAGCGTTCATTTGTCAGAAATTATTGTTAATTATAGTGTTGCTTTTCGAATATCTTTACTGAAACTTTATGCAATAAAATGCCGAAATCAATGAATCGAAGAGGTAGTAAATTACAATGAATATTTATTTTAGAAGAACACGTTTAGAAAATAGGAAATAATTTTCAGAAGGAATAGCGGAGGCTATATTCGAGTTTCGCGCCAACCGAAGTTTCGTTTGGTCGAAAAGGCTAAATTAACATGCATTATGGACAGCTGTAATTTACGAGCTGGCGAAACAGAAATTGGTTCTTTCGCTTCCGAAGGGAAAAAGGTCGTATAAACGATTATACAAGCGACTCGACAACGGTAGCATTGAAATAAATGGCTCGAGTCAAATCAAAGGAAACGGTCGTGTAATTTTACGTTCAGCCTGGTCCTGTATACTTTGTCCTAATGTCGCGCCATCAATCTACTTTAAAACGACACGTGGTGTCGTGAACCGCGTACGAAAACGTACTGTGCACAATTTTCGCTAATTCCGAACCTCGTCCAATTTTACTCCAATATTCTAATTCCCAAATTCTATTGCATTACTAAACGAGTCACGCAAAAATTAACATCTACAATTTCAAAAATAATTCTGAAATTACTTGTGTAATAACAATTCCTTTCTCTTAAATTAAAATAGAGAATTAAATATATTAATTCTAATACAACCCAAGAACACACGAGTGAATAAAAACCTTTCGATACAAATTTCAAAGATCTGTTTTTACTCGTAATTCGTCAGACACGATTTCCCAAGAAAGTACATTCAGATCTACGGATCCTTTAATCGCGAACTCAATTACATCTCTCGATAATAATTTACTCCCAGCGGCGAATTTTCCCACCTCGTGACCGAAAGCGACGTAAAGAATTTCCCTGCCGAACCTCCGGGGATGAAAACGGAAAGGAATGAAAAGGCAGAAGCCGGTTCGTCGGAACGAGAAATAAAGACGAGTCGTAAACCGTGCGGCGAGATGGAAAAAGATGGAAACCGGTTGAAACCGCGACACTCTCGGAACGTATGGAAATTCGAAGGTTGTATGGAGTCAGCAAGAGCGGAAGGTAAGTAAGGTCGAAACGTGGCGAAACGGCGGAGCAACTCGGTATCATAGGGGCGGACATAGTTATTGCTATGCATATGGTGGCTGGAACAATAAAACGGAATAGCAGCGGCGCAATAGGTTCGGCAGTGGGTTGGCACGGGATTTTAGAGTCGGTTTTAATCGGACTATCGAGACCGGAACCGACCTGGAACGCGAAGGGCGAATTGCACCTAGTCGGGCGCCATTCCTCCTCTCTCTCCCGCCCTTTCTCTCTCTTTTGTTCGAGCCTCGCGAATTTCTGAGCGACGTTTCCCTTCTCCGAGGTTTCCCTTTTCGTTCACCCTCTATCGACGACGGACCACCACCCTCTTGGTTTCGCGCGAGGGTGGACCCGTGGATGAGCGAACAACACGGGTTCCAGGGTCAGCCGATCTCCGCCGTGGATCCCGTAGGTGCAGCTGGCTGGTGTCGCTCGGTCTCGCGTGGATAGGTAAGAAAGAGGGAGGAAAAGAGAGATTTAAAAGCGGAGTTAAAGGGAGCGCGAGCGTAGCGGATACCGGGTTAGCACCGGATTGTATCTACTCGAGCACGAAACGGTTTACATTTACTAAAAGTTTCCAATTGCATGGAGCACGCCGGATATCCACTCTACTTTCCTCCTTCGGAGATGTCATTTTACTGGCGGCGATGGCCGGGGGATGCAAGCGACGACTGCGAAGCCGCCTTCTACCCCTTTCTCTCTCTCGCACTCGCGGCCTGTCTCTCTTTCTCTCTCTGTCGCACGCCAACGACTTCAAAGTCGTAGCGGGGAATCGTTTCGCAAATCCTTGGAGGAGGCGTATCGGGCCCTTTCCTACACCGGCACCTCGATTTCACTTCGTGCACCACCCCCACTCGACTTTGTCTCTTTCTGCCTCTCGTTATCTATAATGGGTTTTCGCCGTTCTTTAGCGAACTACAGAAATCCCGTCTACCGTGTAAACTCGTTCCTTCGGTATTATGGTCTTATAATTATGCACCGGATTTCGCGATATTGTGTCTGCTACCCTTCTTTCCGGTGAGTCCGGAGAACCGACTTTTCCCGACTCGAAAGAGGAGGCTGGTGTTACCTCGCGAGGATTTCGCCCTTTTTGTGTGTACGTAGTTACAGGCGTGGTCAAGATGTGATTTGGTTCCTTGGAGTAATTTCTAATCGATAAGAATCCGATTTCGTTTATGTCGCTTTCGGTTACAAAGTTGGAAAATTTATCATAGAGTAAATTATTATCGAAAGTTGTAATTGAGTTCGTGATTAAAAGATTCATCGATCTGAATATACTTTCTTAGGAAATTGAACCTAACAAATTACCTTATAACTGAAAACAAACCTGTGAAATTTGAATTATTGTTGATTATTTCATCTATCATATAACGTTTACGTTGTGTAGCCAATTTCTTCTACTAGTATTAAATCCAAAAATTATATTTCTTTGTCTGTCTTATAATTAGTCTTATCTCTTATTTGTGAGGAAAATTAGGGGGCTATTTTCACCTCAAATAGACTAATTAAAAAAATTTGTCACGCAATCGAAGATTGGTTTCACTGGACACTTTATTTGACACACCTTTTATAAATGCTGTTTTATGTACATGAAATAGTTTATAAATGTAGCGTATACAAAGTTTAAATAAAGTAGTACGAAATATGTAATTATTAAAATACAATACAATGTTAAAATTTTACCTATTGTTCTTGATAAAATCGATATGTTAATTGATCACGAGTTAACGAGTTGTTTCAAATATCACGTCCCTATTAGTTGACTTAAGTAGTAACCAGAGATATCATTTTAAAAATACAATAGAATATTAAAATCCTACCTATATTTCTGGATAATAATTGTTTTATATCGTTACTTAAACCACTACAACCTAAATGTATATTAACGTGCCGTTATACAACATTATGCATCATCGTTACATGGACAAATTTAATTTGTTCGAATTAAAATCGACCAATGCAAACTTCTTTGCCTCGAATCGCACGACTGCAAGTCGAATCCTAGAAATCTCTAGGATCCGATTATCTTTAACCGGCGACGGAATAAAAATAAAGAAATCACCGTGCCTTCGGACCACTTTACCAAACACCGGTGAACTTTCGATGAACGAGGAATTATCGGCGTCGTCCGACAACCCCCATCCGTCTAACCATCCGCGTAACCGGATATCTCTCCGCAACCTCGCCGGAATCGCTTTAAAATTACATTGGTACATTCGTGGCCAATGTAAACTCCCAGATCAACGTTATTCCAGCGGGCGAATAAATGCAAAACGATTTCCCGTGGAGGCCGTGGAGGGCCAGATTTCCTCGGAGAAATAATCGTCGACGAAGGTCGACGACGAGGACACCATGGATTGGATCGAGGGTGGCGCGCTGAAAACGGAAGGTTAGGGGTCGGGGAAGGCAGGCGGAAAGAAAGGGACGGTCGCGGGCGAGATTTTCGGCGTAAGTGAGAAAGCGAGAGAAACGGACAGAGAAGGAGAAACAAAGACAGAGAGAGAGAGAGAAAGAGTGGAGGCTGGTTACAAAGTTGCGAATTAAAAATACAAAGAAGAACGAGATGGGCGAGCGGGGTGAAAAAGGTGGTGGAGGTCGGTCGTGGAAGGGTAGATTTGAGACAAAGGGTGGCGCGGGAACAATGCCTTGTAATCTCGAGCCCTTAGAATAGCCCCGGTTGCTCCGTTCAGCTCAGGCATGCCTTTTCCCTTGCAACCAACGGCGTATCGAAAGCAGCGATTTTCGACCGCCTAACTCGGGGCCAAGCGGCTTTCAACCAGCGGCTTGTCAGTATTACCCGGGCACAATGAGCAGGTTAAACGAATCAATTTTTGCGCCAGGCCACGAAAGGAAATTCCATTTGCAGCTGCGGGTGGACCGGCCGAGGAGCCACGGGGAGATAACGCGGCGTTGAGCTGTCGCCGCGGTGATACGATGGCGAACGGACGATGGCAGAGCCGGCTCGTAAAAACCCACGGAGATCTCTTCGTGGCTGTGATCGTTCCTCCGGCCTGGAAGAAACGTATCAAAAGCTGGCGGGAAAATAAGAAGCTCGCGCGGAATTAATATCGCGTTTTATGACCGCTCGGGTGAAAACGATACGACGCGGCCAGCCACTCGAAGTCCATTGAATATGAACGACCTCGAGTATCCCGGGGTTCTTGCAAATATTTAGTAGCTACCAAAGTTATGGTAATGCGAATTAAGACCGAGGTTATTGATCGAGGCGAGTTCCGGCTTGGATGTCAACGAAACGCCGATTGTGTGTCTCGAGTAGTACGTGGATTGTTTTGGTTAGCTGTGTCATGTTTTAAAATAGGTATTTTTGTACATAGAATTTGTATGGTGGTTAGTGGATGTGGTAGATTTGTATGTTTTCCGGATTGTTTTTGCTTGGAAGTTTGGTATATGTTGGTTCAGTTTCCTTTTCTATTTCTTAATAGATAACATTACACGTCAAAGACGTTCATGCTGTCATATCCTATCTCACTTAATTTCAATACAATCTTACGTCATTTCGTCGATGATCATTGTCAGTGTTTCAGCCAATAGTGGCCATTGTTGTGTAATAAAAGAAGCGTCAAAAGAGTCAGTCAGCCGAGAAGATTAAAACACGCTGCCAACTCGGCGCCAACGCATAAGATATCTCATGAGAATCGAGTCAAACTTGAAGAGCTTTTGTAAGAGACATGACAGAGCAGTAAAGCTAAATCTAAACATCGCATCTCTCAGAAGAAATATAGCAATCAGATCAAACCTGAACTCCACGGCTGAGATACACAGTAGAGTGGTTTTAGTTATATGCGTCAAACAGTTACTAAGCCTTTAAAAGCATCTTTAAGAAGAATATTAAACGTCGATGAGGATTTTGAAAGTTTTATTAACATCGCAAATTGCGAATTTAATAGGTATTTTAAACAGTGACAGTGACAGTAGAAATATTTTGCTTTCTGACATGTGCGATTTGGGCCATTTCGAAACGTTTTGCCAAACTGATAATGGTGCGATGCATAACTGATCTGACTACTGTTTATGGTCGCGCTATCGAAATAAAACAAGTGGTTAAGATGTCAGAGCGGTTACGTTCTGTCATACTAAGAACACACCCTCGTGAAATCTCAATACTTAGTTATTTACTGAATAATAATATAGGAAAAGTTCGTCAGTTTTATAAGAACAAATTGGAAATATTTCTTTCCGGGAGCATTAAAAAATGTCGACAGGAGACACTTTTTACACAAATCCTTCGGTTAATCGAGTCTCAACGCGAATTAATCGTTCGGAAAGCAAGTATCTAAATTCTCAAGATAATATTATCTAGTACAACTAAACAGGACAATCGTCTCGTCGCATCTCACCGCCATTTCTCACCCCGAAACCAAGAACAGACGCAAGAAACACATCGTAAACACATTTACAGAAGAAGCACGGGATGGCCATGGCGCGGCGAAGTTGGCAGAATTTGCAGAAATTTGCAAGTGTTAATTGCAAAGATTTTTCTGTTCGCGGGCGCAACAGATATTACAGCAGTTGGCAACAGCTTCCTATTCACTCAGTCCTCGCGGAATAGCGTTTGAAAAGTTCCGGCTCGCGGCAAGTTTCGCGGTTAGGTACCTGGAAGACGGAAGCAAGATAATAAAAGAAGAAGAATAACAGGATAATTTACATTGTCAAATTTTCATTGTGCCTTCCCCTTGTCTGAATTATCTCCCGCGTCCTTCTTCACTTTGCCCAACTACTCCTTTCCCAGCCCGCTACCCTTTCCCTGGCTCGCGTCCCACCCCTAGCGTTACATCCCCTTGGCAGTCTATCCACAAAGAAAAACTTTTGCGGATTACCATCTCGTCGTGGTTCTTGTTAATATTTATTAGATGCCCAGCGTTGGAAGGCAATGAGGATCGGCAGGATTGCCTCGTGTTAGGCCAACGCGAAACTTTCGCACTCCAACTCGCCGCATTTTCGATGAAAGTGATTACGAAGGAAAATAAAAAGGCGGTGAAAAGGAGGGGAGGGTGTGGAAAGACGAAGAAGGAAGGACTACATCCGCCATTTCCAAGGATCTATGAATATACGGCTATTCGAAGCTCGTCGTGGGACGAATCTTTTAAAAAATTAATTTCACCGAGTCGTTGCATCCTTTCTTTGTCCTTTCTTCGCCTTTCTGTCATCTTGGGGAAGTAGACGCCTCATTTTGTAAATGTCAAATGGCGCGAGTGCGGCTGCACGTTGATTTATTTTAAAATATACCTAGACATCTAGTTATATGGCTCTTTTTAATCGATCGTTTAATTTATATTTATTATTAAATATATTTAATTTATTATTACACGTTATGACGTAAAAGTAGTTTCTATGCAGTTTGTGTATTCTAAGACTGATTTTGACCTTTATTGTCAATCAATGTTTTATATGATTCTTGTTTACATCATACAAGGAGTCCTAGACTCTTTCAAAGAGTTTTAAAAAACTATTATTCTGCTTATTATTTTATTATTTCAATCTTGAAATACGAATATAAAATACATAGCGTATCTTTGATTTACATTAATTAATATTATTATTGCTATATTGTAAATTTTATTAATTTCGGACTAAATGCGAATCTTTTATTATTTGTAATATAAAACTAATATTTACAAGTGGAATACGATATTAACGAAATCAAAATCCAAACATTGTTATATGTTAATGTATTATTGAACTCGTTTTGACGATTGTACCAAATTCCCAGTGCACTCGAAACATTGCAATCTCTCAATTTTATTAATTTGTCTGGCCACTGCATTGAATATTTTCCTGAAAATTATTCCACTCTAAATAACGTTTTTGGCCACTCGATAATCTTCCATAATTGAAGAGCTATTTATTTCGATCTCCTCTTTTTAAAGATACATTCATCGAGAAGTCGGTAATTCACTAGAGATCCTCGAGACGTCGTGCAACAAGTTTCATTCTTAATCAAATCGCGGAATTTTAACTTGTCACGTCGTGACATAATCGCTTCTGTCATTAAGATAATACCCCTGTATCTACGATATCTATATCCCTCTAATAATACTTCCATTACCAGTCACTTTTTATTGCGAAGTCATACCTCATACAGTCTGATGACTGTTTATTCCATATTCCGCTTATTCATCAGTTAAAATTACCGTTACCTCTTCTACTTACATACGTGTATCTTAAATACGAAGAAAAGACGATAAACCGAGTTAGGTACGGATCAATTGCGAACAAGAATCTCAAAGTAGCCTTTTCATTTTTATTATCGCAATGTTTGTCATTATTTGTGGAATTAAATGTAAATGTTGACACTTTTATTGTCTTCTGAATTATTGATGTATAGCGATGCATGATAGTAATCAAATATTTCTATTTCTACTTTTAAGAAGTGAAGTACAACGTCACGTATAGTTTCTAGTATTTATTATTTATGTGTACTCCTGAGTTAGCCAATAAGTAGATAATGCCAGAACACGTCCTCGATCTGATTATAGTTATTCATTGTAGGTTAAAATGACGAATATATTACTTAACAAATTTTTTCTTTGCTTCAAATAGACTGATTACCTATATCTCCCAAAATTTATATATACGTATAATTAATTTTAATCTAGTTATTGTTTTATATTTGCCGTTTGAACTTCAATATATATTAAAATTAGAAATTGGTTAAAGAGGCTCACTTATACCTCAATAAGTAATAAGTACCTTTCCGAATATCTTCTGCAAAAACTGTTTTTAATTTGCATCCCGATACTAAATCCAAATTTTACCAATCCAGTATATCAACCCTTTGCACTTGAATAGTGATTCTCAGTCACCTTTAATCTCAAACAACGAATATAAAACAATAACTTAATCATAAATAATTACACGTAAGAAACTGAATAGAAACGTGCGTGATTATTTTTTTTCATTTCAACGCTATCACCGAATTGCTGCAAGCCTATACTGAAAAAATTTTGTAGTTCATAGGGATTAAACCGACGTTAATCTCCACTTCTCTCCGAATCCATGTTCTAATTACACAAAAGACACTGGAAAGAAATGCACGTGACATTCTTTTTTCACTTCAACGTAAATGCTATCACCGAATCGTTACAAGCCTATGCCGAAAAAATCTTCGAGTATAAAGGGATAAAACCGACGTTAATCTCCACTTCTCTCCGAATCCATATTCTAATTACACGTAAGAAACTGGAAAAAAAATGGACATGATGATCCTTTTTTATTTCAACGTGAACACTATCACCGAATTGTTACAAGCCTATACTAAAACAATCTTCAAGTGCAAAGGGATACATCCGACGTTAATCTCCACTTCTCTCCGAATCCATGTTCTAATTACACGTAAGACACTGAAAAGAAATGCAAGTGACTTTCATTTTTCATTTCAACGTAAACGCTACCACCGAATCGTTACAAGTCTATACCGAAAAAATCTTCGAGTACAAAGGGATAAAACCAACATTAAACTCCACTTCATTCCGCACCCAAGTTCTAATTACACGTAAGAAACTGGAAAAAAATGGACATGATGTTCCTTTTTTATTTCAACGTAAACACTATCACCGAATTGTTACAAGCCTATACCAAAACAATCTTCGAGTGCAGAGGGATAAAACCGACGTTAATCTCCACTTCTCTCCGAATCCATGTTCTAATTACACGTAAGACACTGAAAAGAAATGCAAGTGACTTTCATTTTTCATTTCAACGTAAACGCTATCACCGAATCGTTACAAGCCTATACCGATAAAATCTTCTATTTCAAAGGGATACGACCAACGTTAATCTCAACTTCTCTCCGATCACATGCTCTTTTTAAACAACCAAAGACAACTTCGACACCACCATCCACCTAATAACAACTCACGATAACCGCGAAACACCTCGATCTGTTTCGCCTCTCATAAATCTCTCAAAACGCACCGCGTATTTCACCACCCAGGGCAACCCGATTCTCCAGCCCTCGCCTGCAATTCCCGTCCTAGAAACTTCGAACTTCTTAACGTTCTAATCACACGGCGGGTAATTGCCGTGTCCCGGCAGTGCACGCGCGCCAGGCGCCATTCAGCGGCAGGGGAAGCACCGTAGGCCGTGGGGTATCAGGATAGGGGGCGCTGGTAGATGAGCGGCTGGTCGGCGGCGATCTACCGCAATCCCATTCTGGGATAGCGCGGCAGGGTGTCCACGGTGGTCGTCGGCTCGGTTTGCATTTCACAGCAGATATACGGTTATCTTGTACACGTCCGTGACAAAGCCCGTACGTTCCGGTTAAACGCTATCTCGCCACCCCGCGCCCTCTACGCGTCCTCCCACGATCCGCGTCCGTATTAATTACGGCACTCATTAAGATATCCGGTAATTCGCGGCCAGGCTGGACGCGTTTCCAGCCGTGCATCGACAGGGTGCCGTGTTACGTTCCTTGGTCTCTAAGATTCGAGTCGCGGGGCTCGCGTGATAGCCGGGGTCGGACGGTTGTTCCTTTGCCGGAGAGGCGATTTTCGTTAATTAATTGATAGATCCCGACGGGAGATAGGGCACAGCCGGGTGTGGCGTGGAACGAATCTTGGTTTCGTGGCTGTGTCGGTCTCGTGACGGTGTCTGATGTCGATTTTCAGGCGAACGGAGAGCGCAGAGGGCGGCCGACGAATGCGCCGCGCGTCGCGAGTTGGCGCGTGTGATCGTCTGTGGAATAATTAAATTTGATAGGAAGCCTGCGTGGCTGTGTCACGTCGGCAAGCCACGGTGAAGCTTCTGGACGTGAGTCACGAATAGCAAACGGAAGATACCGCTGTTGATCGGGATTATCGCTGGAAATCGCTCGGTGTATGGAAAGGATCACGGTGCTTCGAGTGCACTCCGTTTGGACGAATTTGGCGGATAACGATGATGGCCGGGAGCGAACGTGAATGCAGAGAGTGGGTGACTTGTAGTCTACTCTTATTTTCGTTGTACGCGGCAAATAGATTATAGGTGTATACAGTTGAATACCGGAGTATCTGGATGGATGCTTCTGTCGCGGTTGTTATAATATTACTTTCCACTGTATGTGCTAGTTTATTTTTCAAGCATTAGGTTCCCACTGCGGAGTGGAATAATAAACGTTCCTCTCAAAATAAAATTCCAGTTTCTCCTTTTATACGTGTATATTTTGAAATGATTCAATTATTATTTAATTAAAATTTATTAAACTAAGTCTTTCCGGAAGCATTTTAATTAATTGATACCTTGTAAATCATCCATTCAAACGTTTGTTTATTGCGCAAAATATGTAAGTGTTATAAACAAATATTCAGATGTATACTATTTTCCCACGAAATACTCCCAACACTCCTTGCACTTACGCGTTAAAATGTCTCTTTCGAAAAGGGTTAAAATAGTGTATAAATAAAATTTATTTCGCTTCAATTCGAATTTTAATTTAGTGAATTGAGTTTAACTTCGATTTCTGTGTATAGGATCTTATATTTAATTATAACTATGAACAAGGCTAGAGCGGTTATTAGTATAATCCTTACAATAACTGTGATGCATGTGGAGATGCGTTGGATGCATGTGAGTATACGTGCGAATGAATATAAGGCAAGTGATCAATGACGAAGAGAGAAGGAGAGAGGGAGAGAGCAGTTGTATCTGGAAGAAAGTACAAAGTGTGTCGATCGGTTGTTAGTTCAATCTTCCTAGTTGTACTTTGGTCTTAATCTCATTTTAGCTCGTAATAAATATATTAATTTATTCTTTTATGCCAATCAAGCATATCCCTACATGCATGCTATTTTACATACATTAATTTGGTACATGTGTATCTTAGTAATCTATCTTAGCTTGCGAGTGTTAATTGTACTTAACGTATTTAAACTTTCAATTTCTTAATTAGTTCCAATCTCTTGGTACATTTCCCAACTAAAGAGTGTAAAAACAAATTTTATTTCATATCCATTACGCTGTGAACAAATAATTTCCTTCCAACAATGATTGTCAGACCAATTTGAATCACTACTACTCCTATCTCCAAACGGAAAGAAAAGTTTTTTTACGATAAATGCACAAACTCCCTTATAATCTGCACTCTATAATTTCCCATGTAATTGACAATTACCCTAAAAATTATTCGCGTATCCAGAGTCTTTTTATAAAGCAATAAATCACCAGCATTTAGGAAATTAGGTAAATTACAAGCCGAGATGCCTCCACCTGTAATCCAACGTTAATTTCAGTAGGCGTGCAAGAGTACCGCGGAACCCCGAATTTCCACTAAATTTTAGCACGAATATCCAGGTATTTTTTTCGAAACGTGCAACGTGCCTGGTCGATGATGAAGGAACGACACTAATAAGCAACCAACGGTCAATATGGCATACCGTGTTCACGGGGAGAGGGAGGGATGATATAATCTCGACGATAACTAGTGACTCGCATGCGAGTCACGAAAGCGTCGCGAACTTGCGGAGCGACATGCCGTAAGGCCTACGGGTATAAAGTGTCTGCTGCCGAGCTCTCGGTACCGAGGAATACTTGTCACGATCGGTTGAATGCTCCAACTTTTAAATGCAGCTATAAATAAGTTGAAATTATTCTGCCGGAACAGAATCGGACAGTTATTAAATAATAAAAACGACCGACGGGTAAAGAGACGGCGATACGTCGATGAATATTTAAACAGACCTATAAATCATTGTGTACTAATAAAATTTTAATGCACGACGACATGGAGACGTCCCAGTGAGTTACAGAAGTATACGTACCTTCGAATCTCCGATCATTGTTCTTTCAAAAAATCTTTGTCAACGAAACCGTCTTATACTTAACGAATTTCAAAGTTACTATACATCGGATTTGTTAACATTTTGGTTTTTATGTGTAATAAATTTGGTATTAATTCTGTGATCAAACTTTTCGTTTTTAAATCGTTATTTTGAAATAAAATCGGAGTTGCTTTAACAGTTGGTTATATGTTTCTATCAACAACGATTTGGAATTTGTATTATCCAAAGCCAAATCCATTTATTTGGATTTGGTAATTAGCAAATAGTAATATTTGCATCGAAATTAGCCAAATTTCAGAATCACCTACTTGGTTCCCTTCATTGCGATTAAATTCCTGTAATTCAGCAGTGTTCAAAAAATTGAATTATATCAAAAATAATATCAGTTCATATAATATAAAATCTGATATTGATTAAATAATATATTAGCAACGATGATCTACAATGTTTAGCCATTTTTCAGGCAACCGCATATTTTGGAAAACGCGCGATTACGTTTGATAGATCTGGGACACCGGTTTATATCCGAGAAGAAGACTTATTGGCCAGCCTGTCCCTATATTTGTCCCTATATAATAGGGACACGTTATGCAGAGTCGCATAAATATTAAACAATATAATCTCTTAAGTGCTATCGATCAAGGGTTCACGCGACACTCGTATGAGTGACGGAATTGAAAATACGATAAAACGGAAGGATCCACGCGCTATGAGACACATCCACGGTCTAGTCGTTGACTCGAAATAATTGATTACTTCCGGCCGGAGCATTTTGGTAATGAAATCGGCGAACCTTGCTCGTTCGCGGCACGAAAGATGGGTGTGCTAACGAGGTTAGAAGGCCAGTTCCGGCTTGTAGACGGAAGAGAGCAGAAGCAGCATACCCTATCCTCGCCGGTTCAGAACCATGGAAAACCATATTATAACTTCATTGCCCTTTTCGTCGGATCTACCAAACTCAGAAATCTTGCATATTGTTCTTCTTGCTACGCGTCATTCGCCTTTCCTCCAGGCACGTTCGTGATAGTTACACTTCCAGCTCGTTATCTCCGTGATCAAATGCGGTGTATAATGAGAAAATATCGTTTCGATATTATTTAATATTCTCTGTTAACGAATTAATGTTACAATAATATCGTGGAACATTTTGTATCACTGAAACGATATTATTTTAATGCCATACAATACATTTTGTTAGTGAAAAATATCGTGTTGATATTATATATTTTTTAATGCTGACGAAAAGTATTACTTTAATAGTGTACGATATTTTTTATTTGTGAGAAAATGCAGTAATAATATATATCGTGTAATAGAAATAAATATTATATCCTAAGGAGAATATAATAAATGAAATGGTAATTAATTTAAATTAAATTGTATCTTGGTTATGGAGATCTTTTATAAATTTTATATTCATAACGTATTAAAACACATTTTCTTAACCAACTAAAAAAGAATTAAATTCTAATCTATTTGGTTATCCGGATATTCCAGAAAATAGATGTTTAATCCCTATCTCTGGGGCTGATTCCACCCCTTCAATATGAACGATTGTCAATCAAAAGATACGTTTAAAATATTCTATAGAGAAATATCTCTCGTATAAATTTAATCAAAATTAGTGTGTCCTACTTGAATATGGTTTATATAGATT
>NIJG01000053.1:189024-208050 GCA_002201625.1 Euglossa dilemma | reverse complement strand
TAATTTACCGTACAAAATTTTAGTAATCCTGTTTTTAAAACGTGATAAATTTCAAAAAATTAAGAAAGTAGAAACAATAATTCAAATATTTAAAAATAAGAATAAAACACAAAACAAGCATACGATAAATTGCGAAATTTCACTTGCAAAACTAATTCCAGCCTCGTCTCATATCTTATTCGACAAGATTAAGAAGAAGTAAAGAGGAGAAAGAAAGAATATTTCAGATAATAAAAAATAAAAATGAAACATGAAGCAAGCACGCGACGAATTGTAAAATTGCACTTGAAAAATTAATTTAAGCCTCGTTCTTCTTTTTAATTTCATTACTTATTTTCCACGCTCGTTGACTTCCTTTTATTTTCTGAATAACGCTTCGTATCGCCATCTTGCTGGGCCATTTTTGTCCCTGACCGTACGAGTTCATTCCAGAATCCTTTACACCTCGCAAAACGGGAGAGTGCTTAAATTCATAATAGCCGCAAAATGCGGCGCGAATTTGCGATGTGCTAAAGTTAATTCTTGTCGGTTTTAAAGGGGGATTACACGAGCCGACCACACTCGGACCTTCTTCCGGGCAACGCGTTAACCCTTTTTCCTCTCTGCATGCTTTCGGCTAGATTCCGCGTGTTTAAGACTTAATCTACGCGACAAGGCCGTGAAACAACTTAAACTGAATCCCAATAAGCAATGCGTAATGCACATTTTCACGAGGATGAAAATGTACTGCGAATGCAACGGGATTTTAGTATAAACTGTTGCTCGTTCCTGAATTTTCCTCGCGTCCTTCTAAAGATTATCACGAAGAATTAGTGAATTTCATGGGAGAACGAATTACTGATGCGAATTTTAATTCGTTATTTTTGGAAAATAAATTTTTACGTTGCAATTAATCCCGTCGCATTTTCAGACTTTTTTGAAGCTAAAGTGCTTCTTCAATCTTCGTCCCTATTGATGGAAATTAAACCAAATAACGAATTACTAATTGTTAATGTGTATTAAAGTTAATTCTGTATGAACGTTTATATAATAGAAGGTTTAAGTAAATTTAATCTTTTTTAAATTGTATTTTATTTGGTTTTACGTAAAGTGATTCGTAATCAGTATATCGAATCATATCATATCGAATTTATAATAATAGTCTCTAAGTGTTTATTCGAATTTTCGTGAATAAGTTAATATTGATTAATCGTTGATCTGTCTATGTCGCAATATGTGAATGAATTTTTAAGGAGCTATATCGTTGGATAAGAATTGGTATAACTTTGACACCATTGTTCCTTCGTGGCTTTTATTTTCAGCTGATAAATATGTTCGCGTATCGCTTACCAGTTGAAGTACTATTTAAAAACTCGTTGCAGTTTAAAACATCAGCTGTACGTGTATAACATACTTCCAAGTATTCATCGAAATCGAGTTCTCTTTTTTACAGCAAACAATCTGTAAAATGTGGCAAATATCGGATGAAGAACCTTCTGCTTGTTCCTACACGCAATCACGCTTAATAATGAATACTACTCGCATGTAGAATTGCAACGCACTGCTCGTGAAGTATATTTTTCGGAACAATTTTTAAGATTAAAAATAATAAATGCAATGGATACGAATAAAAACGCCAGTCAAATGTTGTATCCCATTTTTCTTTTAAATTACTCGCACAAATTTTCCCAGGTTTTTCGATATTTTCGTTGTGAAATTCTATTTGAATTTTTGACATATGTTAATTCTCTGCAATATTTTATAATGACAATTGAACGGAATATCACGCCGAAATTTCGATGTCATATTTCGATAAGAACACGGTTTTTATATGGATAAAGTAGAAAAAGAGAATAGAAAGAGAGAGGGAGAGAGAGATTTAGCTATTTGTTTAAAATTTTAATAAAAATACTGATATTTATGATTATACTTTAACATAAATCATGCCATTTTCCTCTAAACTCTATCAACGACATAGGCTAGAATCCTCAAAGCTCAAAATCTATTTATTTCCCAAATAATCGTGCAAATGAAAGCGTCAAAAATTTCATAGTAGTAACAATAATGATTTAGTCAAAATACATAAATTATCAACAATGCAACCTATATTCCCCCAAAATTAAAATCCACTTATTCACCAAACAATTTCGCAGATCACAGTAACAATTATGGTCCTTTTGAATTAGCAAAAATTTCGCAGTATCAACAATAATAATTCCAGGGAAATACTCTATGGCATTTTCTTTCAAACCCTATCAACGATGCAATCTATGAACCTAGAAAATCAAAATCCACATATTCACCAACGAACTTTACAAACAACGGTAACAATTTTTCTCTCTCGGATTTGTAATAATTTCGCAGCAACATTAACTCCATGGAAATGAGCAATATCATTTTCTTTCAACCCTTATCAACAGTGCAACCAATAATCCTCCAAAATTAAAGTTCACTTATTCGCCAAATAATTTCACAGATAACAGTAACAATTATGGCCCTTTCGAGTTCGCAAAAATTTCGCAGTACCAACAATAATAATAACAATAATTCCAGGATAATACTTCATAGCATTTTCTTTCGAACCCTATCAACTAACAACCCCCACAAAATTAGAATGCACTTATTCAGCAAACAACTTGACAGACGACGGTAACAATTATTCCCTCTGGAGTTGGCAAAAATTTCGCAGCAACAATAATTCCGTGGGAATAATTTATGGCGTTTTCTTCTAAACCCTATCAAAGTCTGGCTCTCCGCGTGATGGTTACTAGGATACGCGACACCGCCTCCACCCCACTAGCATTTCCCGTTTTACTCTTCTCCAGACCCGTTCCTCCTCGTCATCCGCCACATCGTGCGCTGATGTATGATTTAATGCTGGTTTCGAGAGTAGACCGAGGAGAGCGTAGAGCGAGTAGACTGGCAACGGAGTAAAGGGGCGGGCGGGAAGCACGGGGGTGGTTGGGACGGTATAAGGGTTTGCACGGTGTAGTGTTGCAGTGAGCTCATTAATTTACTAGCAAGCGCCAAAGGGTGGCTTAACAAGGCGCTAGCTTCCATTTTATTAGGTAAAATTGAAGACACGTTGCAGAATGCGCTTCTTGAACGTGAAAGCCTTACGGATGCCGTCGAACTCAAATATCCCATTGCCCGTGTGCGTCTTGCGGCTTCCGAGTGCGTTTAGGTTAACTTACCAGAGGATCGTCCGATCGTTGAGCAGCACTGGTCAATTACGTGTCATTTCTTCTTTGTCTTCGCAATCGTGTTCGTGTAGTACTCACGTACAAGAATCGTTTTGTAGGTCAAGGACGGAGCTTATCATTCCTTTTGTAAACAGGATCCACTGTCTTTAGAATAAAAATGAGACGAAAAGATCCGTTCGGTATATCTATAGTTTTTATTTGAAATATTTGAGAAATGATGATTAATCTTTTTCTTAGAATTAGTATGAATTTTAAGGATTGTTTCCCCTTAATAGTGAAACTGTCAACAGTAGAACTACTGAATTACGTGTCTCAATCGTGTAACGTAATGTATATAAATAATAATAACTAAATACCATGAAAATGAATAAATAAGTAATATTTTTATTTCGGTAGGAAACACGTTTAATTTTAATAGGTTTAAAAATAAACTGTCTAGAAGACACAATTTGAAGTTCTAGTGGTAATCCCAGTTTCGACTATTTGATAATGACTAATTGATAAGTTAATAGCTAAATATAAATTTGTGAAAAAAGATCCATACTAAGAACAATAATATATTTATTGAAATTTCGTATGTATCTGAGTTAAATAACAAGGAAATCGTTTTAACGTACCAGCATTATGTGTCTATAAATGTCCTAATCCGAACTTGCTAATTTCCTCGTTGAAAGCAAATCATTCAAGATTCAACGACGTTAAAATAATTGGTTGTCCATGCTTACACCTTCGCTGCTATATCCACAACACGAATTTAGGTCGACACCTTATAAATATCACATTTGTTATTCCAAACCCTTCCTTCATCCACATTGAACTTCCGTGAATCGATACAACCCAGAAATCCAACCTTTCAATTGAATAATTATACGATAAACAATTGTACACTTACAGAAAGATATATCCAGAATTTTTAGAGATTTTAAGAAAGAGTGGCTATTTAACCTTCAATTCGTGTCGTATCTTTCTGCTGTAGAATACATAACGTAACATAATATTTATTTTTTTTTTTATTTATTTCGTGATTCTATTATACCGTGATAATTTACAAAGAAATAATTGAAGTAAACTAAGTTCTTTTAATTTTAGTTTANCGTGATAATTTACAAAGAAATAATTGAAGTAAACTAAGTTCTTTTACAGCTTGCTATTTGCGATATTTAAAAAATTAAACTATGGTACACTTGCATCGAAAAGCTATATATCATAGTTAGGAATTTTTGGATATTTTGAAGAAAGAGATTAATTCGTATAAACGACACCCTTGGCACACTTTAGCTAGATATGTACGATATTTAAACAAATAGACGATAAACTATGATACACCGACATGGGAAACGTTATATATCATAGCAGAAAATTTTTGGACATTTTCAGAGAGACGAGGAATTCTCGTTTGAGGTAAAATTATGATGCATTTCAGCTAGGTCTGTACGATATTTAAATAATTAGACGATAAACTATGATATATTGACATGAGAAACGTTGTATGTCATAGTAGAAAATTTTTGGACATTTTGAGAGACGAGGAATTCGTTTAAGGGAAAATCTTGGTGCATTTGAGCTAGGTATCTGCGGTCAGTGACGTCTCGCAAAATGGCGGGCACTGCGAGGGTCGCGAGACCGGGAAAAACAAAAGGACGAAGAAAAATAATTAATGTGGGTGTCTCATGTGCGCTCGCCTGACTCCTCCCTTCCTTCTTCCCTTTCGTCCCTCTTTCCAGAAGAAGGGTGGGACGAGTACCAGATAAAAAGATAACGAGGCACCGGGAGGCTTCACAGGCCAGACTCGACAAAGGTGCCTAGTAACGTTACGTTTCAACCTACGTTTCAGCTACCCGTGCATACATTGCCCAACGTGACTGTACAAACACAGTTTCAAAACACGCTTCCTTGCGAATGTAAACTTCTA
This sequence comes from Euglossa dilemma, assembly GCA_002201625.1. Lineage (NCBI taxonomy): Eukaryota > Metazoa > Arthropoda > Insecta > Hymenoptera > Apidae > Euglossa > Euglossa dilemma. The sequence goes on along the minus strand of NIJG01000053.1, from coordinate 202,956 downwards.
GATAAAGAACATAATGCCGTGAGTTTTTGTCCCTCCTTTGAACAATGCTCTCTAAGTGTGAATTTGAAACGAATCCGTTAAAAAGCAACGCGTTTAAATATCTCCCGCGTTCTTCTTTTTATTTTTATAGTTCTCTGCGGTACTTTGTAATTCAAATTATTGCGTAAACTCGAGTGCTGCGTCCTGACGGTGAATGCAAAGGCGAGGTGAGAAGAAGTCGGTTAGTATAGCTTTCATGGATACGCCGGTACTTATTAAAATAAATAAGAACGTACGGTACGTGTGAAACTGTGGATTATCCAACTAATTAAGTCCCTTTCATTTCCTATTTCTGTCTTCCTCCTTTCTCCTTTTCCGATGGGGGAATTCGGTCAATTGTTCTGTGAATAACGTGTATAATATGCGACGAATGTAATAAAGTAATAAAGTAATAAGCCAATAATTCTGACAAATTAAATATCTTTACCGCGAAACTTCCTTATCAAACTAATTTTGAAAGAAATTAAGTACACAATTATCTAATAAATTTCGAAATTATATACCTATGATTGCGAAAGTGGCTTAAGTTGCATATTCCGTTTAAGTTAATAAATTATACTTTGAAATAAAATTCCACCGCACTGTAAAATCTAACTACTTAGTCTAAAATGAAGATAGTGAAGAAAAAATTCATTTCTTTTGTATTTCTGACTCGCATCGCTTCCGTAATTAGCTACATATTTTTCGATTCATCCTCGTAATGTAATTATCAAGTTAGGAACTAATTTTCTGTTGAAGTAACCGAATGTTACAAGTAAAAGTCTAGGTTATAGGCATGTAGGCGATATATTCCACCTTTTGTTCTTTTTATCTCCGTTTTTCGAAGACATCTGTGATCTGCGTGGCCCTAAATAAGCAGTTCTGATAAATGAAGAACACGAACTGTCCGACTACTGTTCTTAGAATAGTATTCAAGTTATCCTTCTTGACGCATGCAAAATAGTAAGTGTAGATACTAAACAGTTTTTGAGATATAAATAATTGTATCACTCCACTACCGCAATCTCGAAGCACAAAGTTTAATCCTTTGCACTCGAAGATCTTTTTCGTCATAAAGAAACAGCAGTTCCAAGCTTCTCCACGATTTTTATAAGCTATATAAGGAACGAATTGGATTATTTTATTTCAATCTTTTACGTAACTATCATCTCATATTCGTTATTCGAGTTACAATGTTGAAATAAACGAGTCACCTACTCGCACATGAGAATATGCAATTTTAACTATTTATATGTTAAAAATTATGGAGTATCTGTACCTAATATTTTGCATACATCAAACGGGATACTTTAACTACCGTTCTGCAAAAGCACATTAGGATCGAAGTCGGACAGTACGTGTCCTTTCCTCGCAAGTGTACGCCCGTTGAATAAACATCTGCATATTCTTCCAGCGTTTTCCCACCGACTACTACGTTCTATTTGCATCATAACCTCTGAACATTTTCAATCGAGCATTTCAAATCCGTTATTTAACCTGCTCTCCCGACTCCCATAACCTCTAATAACTTCCTTAACCGGCTAATCCATAGCCGAGTGAACGATTTAAAAATATTCGAGAAATTCGTATATAAGGTTAAAATTACGGGCCGCGCGCCCATCGTAATTTCATTGCGAGCAACGAGGCAGGTATCAAGCATACCGGTCTAAAGATTTCTTTTCTCGCCTATAGAAAAAACGCCCCAACGACCCCCGTGGCTCGCGATATGGACTTCTACATGCAAATAGGCGCAGCTAAACTGCAGGGGAACACGAGCTTTTCTGCAGCGGTTAATTAACTCGAATGGTATCCGCCAGAAACGTGGCACTCGCGGCACGCTTTGGTGCGAAGGCAGAAATACAAGGGGATTGATGCCAGCCTCTGGTTGCTCTTCATGGTCGTTGCTTTCTGAGAGGAAATAATAAGATTTCCGTATTTATCCCCGGCTCAGAGGGCTTCGTCAGCCTTCGTCACATTCCGTGTCTATGGCAATCTCCAGGCAGAGCCTTCTATCTTACCCGACGTCTTCCATCGATTCTCCTCGGCTGCCCTTGCATCCTATTTATCACGATGCAACGGGCCAGCGTTTCCCATCTATTATCCGTGAATGATAGAACGGATAAATTCTCGATCAAACTTGTAGAAATTGGCAACGCGATATAAAACGTACAACGGATGCTTAAGCCACTTTCACGCTTGATTAATGGCCACCTGCTCGAATGGGAACAAGAGGAAGCGACGTGGGAACGCTGTTTCTTTCATGAGACGACTCGCGTTTCGACTCGATTAATTATTCGCAGCATTGATTTCTTACGTTCACCTTCCTTTAATATTTAGTTTCGTAATTGCAGGATCTCCGGTAATCCAATAGTAACCGTCTATTTTCCATTATTACGAAACACCGAGTCGTGCACGATTTACTTTTATCCCATACACCTGTTACTCTTTACAATACTGCACGTAGAACTCTCGACACGCGTGACTCATCACGTGACAAGAACATATGCACGTTGCTTTTCAATCTTGAGAAAGTTGTCGTGATTATGATAATGAGCATATATCTTGCAGTAATGGATTTTTTATCTTTCTCATGGTATCGTTGCGTTCTTTAAACGTAATGGGAAGAGGATTATAATTTATCTGGAGTTTGATTGATATCTGAAAATTACGTATAGGTTATTTTTGAATAGGGTTATGTTTATGGGGATGTAAATATTTTTGTAACACGAGAATAATCGCGTAGATACAGCTTGGAGAGCAAGCTTTATGGTTTTCAGGCTGATCCGTACTCTGTGTGTGTAATGTAATATACATATGATTGTTAGTGACGATAATTAACTGACGATGAAGAATGACGAAGATAAATTACGTTCCTGTCGCAATAAAAGTCAACATTAATTATGTCCGAGTCAGCTAGATATTTTCAGTAGCCTGGAAAATGAAATTTTGGAATCAATGATTTTGACAAATTTGTTAATTCTAATATTAAATAGTTGATACATAAATATTCTGTATGTGGATCTATATATAAATAGAATTATAAATGTAACGATTACACGTTCCTAATTCATTAGAGTGTAAATTGCTATTGAACATATTCACAACCATAAATAGCAATTTTTGAACTTACTTTCAGTTCCCTTGCTATAGAAATGCAATAACTGTAATATCGTTAACATATTCCTACATATTGAATTTGCTAATCTTTCCACATAAGTTACTCATGGACCAACATAATTCATTCTACTTCATTCATTCTAATTTTAACAAATGCTCATCAATTTGCATACTCCTTACATTCACAGCATACGTATTACTAGATCCAAGAAATGAACAGCCTTCGAATCAACCAAACCCTCTGAAACACGAAGCTATAATATAAACCAAAATGTTCAATCTCAAAATTTTCCACAAACACGAAATTTTCCTTATGTTGTAAATTAACTACGGTTACGATTACATCGGTTACGGGGATCAGGGGCCTACTAGAGGGCCTCAAGGGCCTTCGGTGCTATACAGTCATCAAGGGGTGGGTTTTGGCTTTAAAAGTACCTGCTCTTTTGCGGAACAGCCTGTCTCTAATAAGGAATTGGACAAAACGCTTTAATTATCGTAACTTTCAAGGAAACATTTAGATCTATAATTTTTATACTCGCATAAGTGTATTTTTCACTTTTATATGCTTTACTGTACAACTGAATACATTTACTTCCCTGCACGTCGTAATTTTCTTATCGAATAATTACAGCACCTTAAATGTCACTGAAATTCGTCTAAATCATGGAAAATTCTACACGTATCAGCTCGAAAAGGACACTGATTTCTTACCGGTGAAATTCAGCTCGGCACCGTTCACCCCGAGCGACAGTCGTTGGAATTATAAATACCAGTACAGATTCGGAATGGAAAGTGGAAAACGGTTTGGCCCGTAATAAACAAACGAGCCCTTTGGTAAAACACGCGAACGGCAGGTACGGCATCGTGGAAGTGGCGAAAAATATAAAACGACGCTGTGGAGAGCGGCATCGTGTTTTCGGGCAATTAAACATTTCCATTTTCAATTTCTCGTTGGCGCTGAGCGTCGGGGCGCGGTCGGCGGTCAGCCTGTGGCTGACGATCGTTGATTCGTTTATCGCCGATCTCTCTGTTCCTCCAGCCTGATATCCCACCCTCTGTCCATCTCCCTCTGTCTCGCCCCCTCTGCGCTTCTCTGTGCCTCGCTCTCTCTCCCTTCTACCCCTCTCACCCTCTCTCTCTCTCTCGCCCGCTCCCCGGCCCCCACCCTCCCTGTTCGGTCTCTTTGTTGCTTCAATTTTTTTCGTGGTTTTCCATTTCGAGCAGCCTCGCTTCACCCCGGTCCATCGACAATCCCGCCATTCGAATCACCCTCGAGAATCGAACGGATACCAAGCAATTATTTAACGCTGCGTACTGGTGGCTTCGGTTTGTCTCGTTGAAATACGCCAGAATCCCGCCTATCGGAACGCCTCTTGTACGAGGTGACAGTTTCATCGATTATCCTATTATCATTGGACGCTGAAAGCCAACTGTGCACCAACGAAAATAAATTCGGATCCCGCTCCAACTATTATCTGGTTATTGCAGGTTACCAGCTGCAGCGATACTACGGATGAAAAGAAGGAAAATCCGGAGCTGTCGCGGGTTCCTCTAATGTTTCCAAGGATTTTCTCAGTCTTTGACTGGGGTGGCAGCGGAATGCAGGGGTGACTTCTTGGTTAGGATTTCCAGAGATGAGAAGGTTGGCTGATTCTTCGCAGAGGAGCCCAATTTCGGTTCTAGGTTTAAACCTTTGCAATCGAGAGGTGACTGTCAGCGTCGAATGTTGAGGGCACATTAATTAATATGTCAAGTTTAAGATAATCGAATAATTTGACGTGTTAACTATTATACGATTCCTTATTAACCACTTAAAGAACTGAAGTCAGTTTTACAGCAGAAAATTTGTGAATTTCTAATCTATAGTCTTAAGCGTTAAGGGTTGAATGTCGCATGCTTTGAGAATTTATTGGGTACAGAGATGACTTGACTCTCGTTGTTATTTAAAGAAGTATCTTCCGACGAACATCAGTAAGTTGACCTAATCGCACGCGCACGTGAAGATGAAGACATAAGAATTTTCTCTATCAACCAGATTCTGACATTCATTAACTTAAAATTAATGACACTTTTGTTCACAGACTGTTTTAACTGATCTCCTCGAAGCTCTTTACAGTATCTCTTCTCTTAACAATCCTTATTGCTTCTGAAGAAATTACAACTTTGTCACCCAGTGCACTCGCGTTCAAGTGACCTCAGAAATCAGTCAAACCATGTCATAGACAAGAATATCTTTTGTAATTAACCTAGTCTTCTTTCGTTCTCGAAACGTTAACATCCAGAGACGTCCAAAATCGTCTCTCATCTCTGGATCGTTGCGAACCTCTATATACGCTTAATTTCTTATTTTCAATAATATACGAGGCCTAGGCTCGTCTATTCCGATGAGCACACGATCGTCAAAGTTGTGAAAAGATACTCGCGTTTCTGCAATTGAGCTAACCTAGTGATCCACTGGCAATTCCGTCCAGTGGCTGCCCCCTTGCCTACCGTAGACGTAATCGACTTGTCCGATAACGAGAAGACGCGTGAATAATTTTCACGCTATCCCGAGGATCAGACGGCCTAGCGGAGTCGCGTGTGAACACGTAGCTAGCAGAGCCGCGCGGAACACACGGGCTGGCATTCAGCGGCGTTTCTTCGTGCGTTAAGCGGCCTCACTGGCATAAAATTCCAGCGAACGGCAGCTATTAATTGGTGTACGTACGCGGAATTTTGCAAGTGCTGCCGGCCCCCGCGCGCCACCCCCGAGGAACTTCATATCGAGCGTGGACGTATCCAATTAAACGAAACTTGCCTGGCAGCTTGTTCGTTATAATTAATAATTAAAGTGACGAAGGTAAACAATTACAGATGATACGCGTACACGAGCGGCAATTAATTAGAAGCTGCCGCGTGAATACCTATTGCAAACGTGTGATTATCTTAAAGCTCGGAATACAAATCAGTTTCCAATTACGGCCGTGTTCCGATGGAATTCCCATGGCGTTCGTTCGTCACGCAGCCAGCCGTTGCCCCAGCCGTTGCTCCAGCCGTTCCGTTCGCCCGATTCAATGGCGTGCAGGATGAATTTTTTAATGAACAAGTCCGTAGCCTCTTCGGGGGTTCATGATTTATTTCGCTTTACCGTTTCGTACAGGTTCCACCGGCGGTGGGGGTAGTTTACCAGGCGTGTGCGACGGGCTATTCGAACGGGACCAGCAGCTTCTAGCAGAACGCGTACGGTATTGTGTTAGGACCATCTTGGGAGCAAGCAGGTGCTCCGGCCTGTCCCGCGGGGGATATCGGATCCTCGCAAACTAGGATATATATCCCGTAGACAAAGGTTAGCCGTGTCGCGGCAAACTCGTAAACGGTTGAATCGCGTCCAAGAAAATACGATCGTTTTGATTGCTCGAACGCGGTCGAATGAAATGCTCGATCGTTCTTTATCCCAGGCGTTATTCCAGCCTGTTACATTTCTGAAACGTTTCATGGACCTCTCGCGTGCAAGCCGCGTCGCTACGCGGAACTGTCACGAATGATTAAAATACCTCTCGTTGCGTTTCTTTATCGTCCGCGTTTCCATATATTTCCTCTTTTTTCCCCTTTCTCTCTCTCTCTCTCTCTCTCTCTTGCTCTCACTTCATTTTCCCCCCGTTTTTTTCCTCGCCCCGTTTTTACCCGGTTTTTCTATCGCGTGCGTGCGAATTAATTAATGCCAGGGGGAATTTGTGGGTCGCGCGGATTAAGTTTGATCGAAGGAACTCATACGCTAGTTTATCGCGGAATATTTATGAAGCGATTGTGCACCGTAATATTTGCCGGCCGGTGTGCAAACATAATTCTGCCAACTTCGTGGGAACGTGTCCTAATTAAACTCGCGGACGGAAGTTTTAAATATTTTCGAACGTACGCGATCCCTGTTTGCCGTACGCCGGTGCGCGCTCAGAGGCGTCGCGACGCTGCGCGCCATTCGAGAGGCATAGGTCAGAGGTGATGGCGGTCGCCGAGACTTTGTGACGAATTTTTTATTTTTCTATCTCGCCGGTTTGTATGGTGATAAAAATTGTCACGAATTTGGGATTGGACCGTCTATCTTAATACAGAAATTTTTTGAATTCCAAAATTATAGAAATCGCCAGCGATAATTGAAAGTTTGATTTAAATTTCTTTAAAATTCGCGTTTTCGTGATCTTTTAGTAATTTAAAGGAAGCCATGCAATGTCGGCAGAATTTTCTTTTCTCTCTCGCTTTTGATGAATTTCAGAAAAAATAGAAATGCAGAATTTTTCGAAACTTCGCTGGAAATGAAAAATTTCATTTTGTTGAAGTAAAATATTTCACGTAACTGATCCATCGTGGAAAAGTGAAAAAATTGAAAAATTCGCGTTATAACGATCTGTCAGGAGTGTAAATAAATCAATAAAAAAATTCTGAAAACGTTCATGCAGCAATTCCAAATCCTCAGAATTTGTTCCAACTTTTCCTTCGTAAACGTACCTTAAAATAAAACCAAAGGTATCACAAAAATTTTTCGAATTCGTTTAAAATTCGAAATATCCTTGTTAAACGTAAAAAATTACGTTTCACGTTTGCTGAAAAATCAGGAGAAAAGTGAGGCTAAATTTCCCGAACTCTCTGCGCTCCTATATTCCCGCGGACCGACCAATTTTCTTTTTCAGCTTGCAAAGCAAGTGCGTTGCGACTTGGCCAACCTATTTGCTCGTTGCCCGATTGATCATTTGCATACGATTGGCGTATCGAGATAGCCGGCTACAGGCGTAGGAAACGCAAATTCCACGGATTATTTATTCAGACGGTCAAAAACGTGAACCGCGCGATAGATCTAAAGCAGAGCAGGTGGAGATGAAACGGATATCCGCTAACCAAACCCTCTTCGTTCCGTAGCTCGGATAGCCGTGCTCATGTTTACAATAATAACGCGTCTCTGCTTGCAGCCAGGTATTCTATATACATATATAAGCAACAAGCCAAAGCAATTACACTGGTCCGGGGATCGTCGTTGTTATGCCAGATGCTCGTCGTACTCCATTACATTGATTAGTAACGAGAGCCACGTAACCTTCGTGATTACCAGTGATCATTGATCTACCAATTTCGATGTAACCGATATGTCAAGAACTTCGTGCGCAATCAATGGCCACGATCAAGGATGTAATTCTCTTTCGATCGTCTGCGTCTGTTCCTTCGTCATTATGTCGAAATGACATCGCGACGTGATCACGAGTGACATGATCTCGATGCTGTCACAGCGTTATGGCAGTACGGGTTTCAGCTATGAGATAACGTTGGCTCTTTACGTCGGGATTTGAGATTTTTCTTATTTGCCGAATGATTATGACGATGTTTTATGAGCGATAAAGTGGCTTCATAGTTGTAGATGTAATAATAATAACAACGAAATGGCACGGTGACGCGACAGGAAGTGATATGATGCTTCCGGGAACAATAGGTGTCTAAAATGTTCAGGGTCGAGATGTTTCTGAATTTCGTGTCATAGTTGGATATTTTTCAGATTTATGGTAGTAATTTATGACTGTAATTCGGCTTCTTTTAAAAATGATTGAAAGGAACAGGTTTTCGAACCAGAACGTGTATTGCTATTGTCACTGTATGAAAGTTTTACGAATGATGAAGTAGTTTGGTAGTTATGGGTATTGTGATAATCTTGAAGTGTGATGTTATGGGAACTTTAAAAAATTTCAGATTAGAGATGTTTCTGAATTTTGTAACAAATTGTATTTGGCAAAATGGTTTGGTTGTAAATTGTAATTGGACATATGTCAGAATTTTATATGCTAATTAAATATTTTGGATATTTGCAAGAAAGTGATTGGGTTATAATTTGATAGTTTGTAGAAGTGATGAAAAGTAGCAGATTTATAAATGGAAAATATGTAATTTATATTTCTAGTGTGATACTTCAGCATTCTTGCAGTACGTAACTTTAATGATAGAAGTTAATTACTATGCAAAGAGCGAAAGCAAAGGCAAGAAATAAACGTGTTTTATAATTCTGATGCAAATTTGCAACTGCACGAAGAACAGTTTCTCTTATGCAGGGTAATTATATGTAGAGTGCTTTTTATTTTTAGGATGAAAGAAAGTGCCGAGAGAGTGTTCCTCAGGAACCATTAGTTAATATATTTTTAAAGAAATATTGTTTCGTTTCGTCATTCTGATACTCGAAGGTATATCCTTTGAAAAACAGCAAATTTTTAACCGTGATATCGTGAAATGTCCCTTAGGTATCGTTCGAACTTCCCCTTTCCTGTTAGTTCTCTGCAACCAGAAGTGAAACGAGTAAAAGTGCATAAATTCGTCATTAAAAAGTCATAACAAAGATGTGAAACACGATAAGCGCTATATCTATGCTTCCATATCGAAATTTCTCTTGCTTTTATCGACATAAATCTGACATCAATTTAATATTGAATTTATCATGGATCAAAGTATGTCACGATTTCATTGCATTTCGTCACATGCAATATTAATCCCTTGATCAAAATTTCATGCAACACTTATCGATAATCCGAAATAGAACTTGTAANATGCTTCCATATCGAAATTTCTCTTGCTTTTATCGACATAAATCTGACATCAATTTAATATTGAATTTATCATGGATCAAAGTATGTCACGATTTCATTGCATTTCGTCACATGCAATATTTACGGATATTTCTAAATTCAATGGAACACTTATCGATAATCCGAAATAGAACTTGTAAAACACTCTACATATCAACCTCTATAGCATCGACCAAACGATAAATAGAATACATAATACTAAATGAAGTAAATATAAAATATTATCTCTATGTGGTATAATAAAATTGGGTATTGTCAGTATATAATATTAAACATGACAAATAAAATCCAATAGTTATTAATATGGATTAAAATAAATATCTTTAATCTCGTTCAACGTTTGTTCTAATTTAGTTCCCCTTTGCACAAAGATAATTGGAATGATTAAAATATCCAGTCGATGCAAAATATATTCCCCAAACCTGTTACACCATTCTTCATCTGGCTCCAAACTTGGACGCTTTTATCTTTCGCGTTAACGCTTTCCAGCACACCCTTTATTCCACGTTCAGTCCCTCGCGTTTCGTCTCTCGTTCCGATTCCGTTTCATCCATCAATTCTCGCCGCGACAACGATCCAACAAGGAAAGGAGGAAAACGGTTATCTCAGGCTCTCGTGCCTCTGTTCGGTCGTTCTTAAATAATTCCACGTGTAGCGGCGTCGATTTTCATAAAGTCGAGAGCATGTAACCGTGCGTCACGGCACCAGATCGATCCTAGACAACGTAATTCGCGCACCGTCATTCCGCCATTTTGCACGCACGCAGCCTGGACAAGGATAATCTCTTTTGATACAACTGAATATTTTATTCGCGTCGAATGGTCGGCGCCAAAGAAAATGCAAGTGGGATAGGTCGATGGGGAGAAGGGTGAGATTTGGGGTGAAAGTTGGGAAGAAAGGGGTGAATCGTGAAAGGCTGATATGAACTGTTATTGAAAGCGCCAAATTTTATAATTCAAACTTTTGACGAAGGAATTAAAAATTAATTACCTGCAGTTATACTGGCGTGAATATCGCGGAGTATTATAGTATTTTATTTTTGCGGTTAAAATATACAATTAGCAGATTTAAATGATTATAGCGAATTAATATTGACTCTCGTTGAAATAGTCAGACAATTGTTTATACTGTTAAAATTATTATTAGCTATGCAGACTATATTTAGGTACGTATTAAATATAGATGCTTCTAGAGTCTAGTGTGAACGATTAATATGTATAAGTAAGGGTGCATATGTTGGATTTTAATTAGGAATAACTTTGAATATTAAGTGGTTACTTAATCGTGTTACGAAAATAGTAATTTCAGAGATTTTCTTCATATTATTAGGTTTTAAATTTCGCGGAAACGAAACTTATGCAATGTTTTGAGATTAAGTAGGCTGAATGTAATTTATTGCGAATTAGAAATCACTCCATAAATATCATTGACAAATATTATAAATTGCTTAATTAAATTCGTGAAAATGTAATTCTCTAAAAAGATAATTAAAAAGAAGATCGGAATAAACGATCGTTGTGTAATACAACGAATTCTCGAATATCCAAAACCGAGGTTTAAAAGCTTCGACAAGATACGCAAAATTCGGCCTGTTAAATATCCCGCGGAGAAAGAAATATGAAAAATATCAAATTATTCGAGGATTACGATGCGAAAAGTAGGTACAAAATTGCGATTAAAATCAACGAGCATTGCCGAGAAAATGCAACATTCCGTTAATTCTCGCGATCGAACTCCGCAATTGGAATAATCTTCTGTTTCGTAGCACGTGTTCCCGTTAATCCCGCATTCTACATAATCATCTCCTATTTATAACTATCATTAAAGACGAAAATAACGCGGTAACGAACGCCCGGCGAGGGATACTCGGAAACAAATAGCAAATTAAACTGCATATTACCCAGATAACAGAAAATTTGCAGCTAGACCTAAATCGGCGAGCTATTAATGGCCCGCGATAGCCGAATTTGATGACCTAGCAATAATGCGGTTAATTATTGACCGATAACTACGATAAACTTTGATAGCCATCGTGATTATACCCCGCTCGTAGAAACTCGCTGACCCATTTTACAAAACCCATAACGTTGTCTTCCCGGTTCCTCCTGTTCAACCTGCTCGAGGAACCGTGGACCCACGGCGTCGCGGGGATAAACGACATCTGGAAAGATCAAAGACGAGGCCAGCAGCTGGGTCCGAAGGAGCCAAGCGTCACGATTCAAAGTCCAGAAAGGTGTTGGACACGCACGAGTAGCTGGCTCGCGATCCTTATTTCCCGGTATCCCGTATTCTCTCTTGTCCGGTTCACGTCTCACCTGAGATGCAGCTGGCCGTGAAAGGGGGTTTCAGAGCTGGGAACGCCTTTGAACGAGGGCCTGGCTGCATGTTGTTGCAGAGAGATCGTGCATCGTCGAGGAGGAGAAGGCGGTTGGGGATGTGGAAGGTGTAGGAGGTCGAGGAGGTGATGGTGAAGGAGGTGGATGATGGAGACGGTAGAGGGGTCGGTTGAACGGTTAGAGGGTGGGGGTTAACGACCCCGATAGTCGCGATAGGACGTGCGTGAGCCCTCGCACGACTGATTACGAGTGAGCGACCCTTTGACGATCACGATCGACCAACTTGATGCACGAGAAAGAGAGACGGAGAGCCGAGCTGGTGGTAGCTGTTGCAGGCCAGAAGGAGAGGAGACGAGAGCCGCACATGTGATCGATCCGAGCGTGAGCGTCGAAGAGAGCATCGCCTTAGGGGCCCTCCAGAGCGAAGGGGTTAGTTACACTGATGCGGTGTACGCGGCTACTATCGTGTATCAGCGTAGATAAATCACCGGATGTACTTGGAGGCGCGCACGTTGGGGAAGACGTCGCATTAACGTTTTTCCCGCCGCGCCGCCGACAGTCCTCCAGCGGCCACCGCGCCGCGTTCGATTGCGAGCTCCGGCCTTTCCACGAGCGCGGCAATTTCAGATGGGATGCCTCTGGATTATGTGCCGCTTGCGAAATGAAAAACGTGGCCATGCGAAACGGTGTTACGCTAGGCTAGGAATAAACCACGGCGGAGGGCGCGCGGCGGGCAGGGTACGGTTCTTCTTCGGGTGTTGTATCGGTTTTCCGACGAGGATGCGATTGTTTCTCAACTGCTGAAGGGATATCGATCCGGATTTATTTTATCCACGCTGATGTTGATCATTTTCCACGCGCAATTTTTATTCCTTCGGATTACGAGATAAACGTTTCGTACCGGTTAGCTTGCAATCACAGTTAACCGATTGGACAGGTATATGTAATTATATCGATGTTTCTGGAAAAATTAAGCTTTTTCATTGGATCTTGCGTCGGTTTTTTGACGAGGATGCTATTCTTCCTAAGATGGAAGTATTCGATAGTAATTTTATCCACGCAATTTTTATTGATCGAATTTAGGTGATGTAAATATGGTTATATTGCTCCATAAACTATACCAGTTAGGTTACAACGCCAGTGAAATAGATGAACAGACGTATGTGTTTATATGAATTTTTCTGGAAAAATTAACAATTTTCTTTCGACGTAGTGTCGGTTTTCTGACGAAGATGTTATTCTTTCTAAGTTAGAAGTTATCGATAGTAATTTTATCCATGTAAATTTTGTTTATCAAATTCTATAAAGCTTGCTGGATATGTTACAACGGCAGTTAACCGATTGAACAGTTGTATGTAATTATATCGATGTATCTGAAAAAATTAAGGTTTCGCTTTGGATTTCACGTCGCTTTTTCGACGAAAATGTTTTTGAATTCCCGAAGGGATATCAATAGAGATTTGCTTATGAATGATTCCAAGGGAATTCTCTAACCCAAAAATTCTCGTTTTAATGAAAGTTGTGGAAGTTGTGGAAGTTTGCGTGCATGTGAAGCATAACGTGTTATACATGTAGGAGCAATTTTTTTGTCGGCAGAAAATGTCCTTGAAGGGGTGAAATCAACAATCAAAGTTGTAAGACCTTTTTCATTTTTTAAACAGCATCTCGCTAGGGAAATTTTTACTACAGGACGAGAGAACGATGAAGATTAAACATTCTTTTATTCGTGAAGTTTCGTTTAGTCAGCTCCATTCGTACTGAAATTTTCATATGGACAAAGGAGATTTAACTTGTATCTACCTATAAAATTCTAAAAATTGAAAAAAAGAAGATTATTAAAAATTTTAATGATATTTTTCTAACCATTA
>NIJG01000053.1:159786-178978 GCA_002201625.1 Euglossa dilemma | reverse complement strand
CCAACCGCGGCTCTACTTCTTCCCGACCACCCTCATCATACACCCCTGCTGCCGCCGCCGTCGTTGCTGCCACCCCTCGCCTCCCCCGAGCATCGCTCCCGTAATGAGTTCCTTCTGCGCTTTCTTCGCCACGATACATTTTTACCATGCGAGAAGCAATTTCCTAATTATGGCAAGCGCTAACCGGTTGTCCTTTGTCGCGCGCCGCTCCTTTCTTCCGTCGCCCGGTTACGTTGCCCGGCACCGTCCATAATTACTTTTTCGCCTAGTGCGCTTTTTCCCTCCTTTTTTTCCCCCTCCCGGTTTCTAGCTTTTCCTTTTTTCCTTTTCTCCTTTTGTTGTTTCCTACCCGGTCCGTTTCGTTTCGTTTTTTCTTCGCGCCACGAGGTTAATGGATGGCGAGAGGACGCAAGGGCCGGAGAAGAAGGAACGGGCTGGTGAACCGCGGTAATTTCTTCGGTTTTCGCGAGACTGTTGTTCGCCTGCGATGCCTTCTTGCACGGGAATGTGATTTTTCAGAGGAGGTTTCGTTTTCGGGGATTCGGGGGATCGGGAACAGGGGTGGATGGTGTTTGAGAGGGTGGAAAGTGAACGGCTTGAGTTTTGGGTCAACGGGATTGTTGCTAATCCAAGAATTGGGTCTAAATATCGTCGTATTTTAGGGAAGAGCATTGTCTTATTGTGAGTATGTTTTTGGAAGATTGAATATATGAATATTCACCCCTTTTGTTTTATCGTTGCTGGTAGACACGCGTTTATAACCTTCGTTGTGTTATTTTAGTTTGGTTTTACCGGTAAATGTAGGGAAGTATGGTGGCATACGTGCATGGAATATCAATATGAACGAATTTCGGTTGTTACGAAAAAACGAGTATACAGTATAATAAATAAAGTATATATGTGTGTGAGATCTATGCAAGAAAGGTCAAATGAAGGAGTAAATGGAAATGTTAACTGCAATTGAGAAATCATTGAGAGTAGACGTATAATAAAATAAANGTTGCATTTGAAAAATCATTGAGAGTAGACGTATAATAAAATAAATATATTATACATTACTAATAAGTAGGACTACTTCGTTTCCGCCTTGAAATAATACTCAATTGAAAATGATTTTTCATTAAAAGTGTGTTGAAATTACTGGTTCAACGAATCAAAAAGTTCTAGGATTGCAAAGTGTTAAGATGATAGTAAAAATAAAGTTTAACGCAGTCTACTATATTTTCCTATTTTATAAAACCTTGCTAAAAGAGTTCTATGATGTAATTAAAATTAGTTTATAAAAAGTGTTTAGAATACCACAGTGAAGAAATATTAAATATTAAGTCTGATATTTAGGGATATTTTTCTTCTTGCGTATTTGACAGTATAATTATACATTTTATTCTTCTACTACTGTGATTAACTACGCTAACTGGTCGAAACAGTTATCTGCACAATGTATCTGCACAACAGCTGCTTCGAACTGCATTTGAACATGCACATATACGTGGCCTTAATAAAAATTTAAATACCCCCATTTTATTCCTTTTTCTATTAACTTCGACACCTAATACTTATAATCAAATTTTGTACGAATTGTAAGATAGTAAGCACCCAGAAAAATACGATCAATCTCCATCGAGTAATTCCAAATCTTCCATAAATGCGAATAATTCGCAACTGGCCTCGAGTATCCGTACAAGAATAATTGTCGGTAGATCGCTTAATGAAATTTCCCGGCAAGCAACTATAATAAATCGCATTTGCGAACCTGCATAAAGCTGCCTCATCGAATAAAGATGCATCCTCGTCGACTGAGGCGATAAAGAGAGATTCCTTTCTCGCCGGAAACTGATCGCGGAAGAAGACATAAAGCCATCTCCGCGTATCAAGTCGCCTGGTGAATAAAATTTCCCCGTGGCTGCATAACACGTTTAAAGTAATCCAAGGCGACGACGCGTCTCGCGAAGGAAGCGGCCGAAGTGATTGTGCTAAACACAATAAGGGAGCCGCGATCTTTTGAGGGACAGTAACGCGAAGCGCGATCCATCGGGTGGTACGTCGGTGGACATTGACGATGATCGATACACGGTGGTAAGAACGTCGAACAGGACGCCGGGAGATAGAGCAGATGAAGGACGGGACGCTCATTCTTCTTTGTATGAGAGAACCACGACCGTGGTAGGTATATAAGATGTATCGAGCAACAAGGACTAACGGCCTTTAATTAATAAAGTTACGCGAACAACTCTCAAAGTCTTCCTGCTCCTTCTACACGACCTTCTACCGCTGTACCAGCTATTTCCCTTGCTTTAGAAATTCTCCTATTCCCCCCACGCCCCGCGCCGCCTCTCTTCTTTATCGTTTCTTCATTCTTCCGTGAACACCCACCTACAAACTTCCAACCCTTTATTCCATGAAAACTGCACCTTATCTTAAAGGTTTACTCCTATTTCCATTAATTACGCTTGATAATCGGCACGCCTTACGAATTTCTTCTTTGATACCTGCTCTAGTCGGCCGAGCGTCGCGAGAAACACCTACGCAACAACTTTCGAATGGGTTAATTTGTTTGCGAAGAATCTTGGCGTGTTTTAATTACGGCCAGTGTAATCGTTTTTCGTGTCTTCGGAGACTGAAATTATCGCGAACCGCGTTAATGGAAAAATTTGACAGTTGCGTAATTGACAATTGTTCTTGTAACGAATGTCGAAGATGATCTGAGCGTAAGAGATATCTAGTATAATAGTAAACTTGCTAGTAGTGTTATTATTTTTAAAGGAGTCACTCTTTTCTTTTAAATATCGTTGGTGTATTTTAATCTAGTGAATTTCGTTCATATTTACGACTTTAGAAATTAAATTCTCGTCGAATGGAGGCAGGATCTGTGATTGATACTATCGTGTAGTTAATAGGTCATAAAGAAATGAAGAAATTTTATTTTCTATCTTCATAGATCACGTGTATATTGAATAATTAGACATCGTAATAAGTTTTAACATTCTTGCATATTTTGTATTCAATTTAATAAGTGAAGAACATGTTCAGCGTTTCAGCTGACGACATTGCATTTAAAGAATAATAAAATATCTGGATATGTATTGTGAAGGAAAAAGCTTCTGTAAAATATTTTACCACTGAGTTATACATGAGACTAAATGTCGAGCAAATAATAATTATGGCAGTGTACTTTATGTTGACGTACTTGTAGGTTGAAATGGGTACTTGGTACTCTGCACGCGGTATATATAACTATATATACATTATGCACACCATAGTATGCACAATATGTACGTAAAGTGTACACCTGGGTATACATGAAATACAATTTATATTAATATTGCCTGCATGTAGACATGTCTAAGCCCGGTTCATATATCACACGAAACTTCTGGCCGAGATAAACACTTAACATGTTTTTATAATTATTTGAATATATACGCTCTCTGAGAATGTGCCATTGCACTAGGACGTTCGTATTTTTCCTTTTCCTAAAAGAAAACTTGCAGGTGCCATTTTTTGCATATTTATCACGGTAAAGCAGACTTAAACTTCTTACTTCGCATCTCGAACTTCATTTCGATATCAACGTTATGGGAAAGTAAGCTCGAGTTCATGATTTCTTTAATTGTTCAAGGTGTTATCTTCCCTACTGTAGTTTCTTGATTGCGTCTTCATTTCATTTTCATTAATTCGTTTAATTAATTTATATGTCATTTAAAATAAACAAGCGTTAAATTTGTTAGTGTAAATTTCATATCTTCATGTGTTCTATTTTAATATAAATAAGAGGTTAAGGAAGAAAATTATAGAAAGTTCAAATATGATCCAAGGTATCCCCAAAAATAACTAAAATTTCAACCCAAATCTAACTGAATTGCTCCATAAAGCAAAAGTCACAGCCCAAAGGAAAAACAGTCGCAGAAAAGAAGAACTTATTATACGAATATCAAAATACCCATATGATTCAAGATATGCCCAAAAATTTCAATCCAAATCTAACCGAATTTCACCATGAAACGAAAAACACAACCCAAAGGAAAAACAGTCGCAGAAAATGAGAACTCATTATACGAATATTAAAATACCCATGTGATTCAAGATATCCCGAATAATTTCAACCCAAATTTAACCGAATTTCACCATGAAACGAAAAACACAACCCAAAGAAAAAACAGTCGCAGAAAAGAAGAACTCATTATACGAATATCAGAATTATTCTAGCCATCCCCAAAAATTTCAACCCAAATCTAACCGAATTTCACCATGAAACGAAAAACGCAAACCAACGGAAAAACAGTCGCAGAAAATGAAAACTCATTTTACGAATATCAGAATACCCATATAATTCAATATATCTCCAAAAATTTCAACCCAAATTTCAGCGAATTTCACCATGAAACGAAAAGCACAACCCAAACAAAAAACAGTCATAGAAAAGCAGAACTCATAACACAAATATCAAAATACCCATATGATTCAAGGCATCTGTAAAAATAACCAAAACTTTCAACCCAAATCTAACCGAATTTCACCATCAAACGAAAATCGCAACGCACAAGAAAAGCAGTCGCAGAAAAGGAGAACTCGTCACGCGAATACCAAGACCTACTACGCAAATAACGCCGTGGTAAATTTTGCGTATCGACGCGATAGTTAAACGTATCGGAGTAATCGGTAATCCGGAGTAGAGCGAGAGACGCGTGCTTTCTTCTCATCGACGAGCCGGCGCCAGCGCGGAATATCGTGGTATCGTCTCGCTGCCCGGCGTGCGGCTTCTGCAGCTACGTTCCGGCTACAGGATAGAGGAAACGCCACCCCGCGGACTGGCAGACTTTAAGAATTAAAGGAAGTTCTCGCTGGCAACGGCATCGCGTCGCGCTCTTCCGCGTGTCTCGACGACGGTTGCCCAAGAGCAGCTCCGCCGGCGAGTTATGGCTCGCTAAAGAAAATTGACTTGAACCCCGGCCAGGATAATAAAAGCGCGTTGCTGCGAGGAAACGCGGGCGAGAAGAATGAAGCAAGCAATACGACCCCTGTATCGCTGGCTGGGCGATACCGTGGGCAAGAAACGAGAGACATAGGCACCGCTACGGGGCGAAGAGACGGTAGCAAGCGCCGTTAGAGATGCCGATATCGATAGGTATCAATTAAGAGTTATTACGTCCTTTGGGTTACTGTGGCGCGTCACCCAGATTATGGTAACGATTAAACCGGCCACGAGATATTGGGATCTGATACGGGAAATCACCTGATGCCATCGCGCTGCTTTGGTATTCGTGTCCTCGCAGCTTGGCGTTAAATGCCATGCTGAGAACCATTCCGTGTGCTGCTGAAGAGTCTTCCGTTCTGCCTCGCAGATCTTCAGATTATTGATTAGAATAGGATATTTCTCTATATTTCCCGTGATTACGTGATTTTAAATATCGGAATTTCGCGAAGTTTTCACGAAGTTTTCGCTAAGTTTTACATTTGGTTAGGAAGTTGCAGTCAGAGAAGCAAATTAGGATTTAGCGTATCGCTTTTGGTGTGTTTAATGCTTGGTATTTTGTTGTTGGGATTATTCGGTGTTTCAGTGGTTGTTCCGAACGCTAATGCACGAGGTATAAGGATAGTAATAGCAAATCCGATTGCAGATGTTGAGATTATTGGTTAATTGATTGGCTATTTTATAAACATTTTAGGGGTAGCTTGAGGGTTTCAGGTTTCGAATGTTTGGATTATTGTTCCAATGGAAATTTCAATTTGGTATTAAGAAGTTGAAGTGATTGAGTAACGAATAACTTTGATTAATTTATTTGATATTAGTCAAAGAATATAATCGAATATTACTAAATATTTGTAGAATATAAATTTTAGCAGTTAGGCATTTAAAATAAAGTAATATGGGAAAACGTTTATCCTAACGTATAAATATTTAACTTTTAATTATCAGTCGATAAAATAATTCGTAAAGTATATAGTTCCTCCCTGTCAAGTATCTTATCACCTTATCTCATTCTAACATTTTCGCTATTAAACAATGCAACAAATATAAACCCTCGAATATTAAACGCTACGTAATCGAGTACTAAAGCAAAAATTTTCACGAAACTCACTAAATAAATAAAACCACTAAATACATTTAAAACAAAAAATATCGCTTAGAACGGGAAATAAAGAATATTAATAGCGACCATTAATTCAGGTGAACGATACTCTATTCATATAATAATAACAATAATAATTTGCCGGAACATCCGATCCATAATCCGTAAAACCGTAATTTGCTCGTTAGCACGTGTTATTCATAGTGAATTTACGTCCAGCTGGATAATAAGCCGGTTCTCAATAACGCGTGTAGACAAGGTCAGCTAATGTAACAGTACACCCATGGAGTAGATCACATGAGCGGCGAATTGTTATTTTATTTATAGTTGGTCAGTTCCGATTTTACATTTAACTGAATAGCTCGAATCGAATCATTGATATGTAAACCAGCGAACTGGAATTCTGGTAACTCGATGATAAACGGTTCTGTCCTGACTATTGAGACACGTACATTATTTTTTAACTGTCACGATCAGCAATGATGGATTGGAGGATTGTTGCGTGCGATATTCCTCCAGGCTGCGGAACGAAAATTCATCGAACGCTTTCGTTTCATTGCGAGGAGCCCTCTCTTTTTTTTTTTATATTTTCCATTTTTTTATACCCGCCCAGTAATTAGAACTGTCGTTAGTGGCAAACGACCGTGACAAATGCGAAATAGAAACAGTTCGCGAACCGCGATTAACTTTTAGCACAACGTCATGATCCGATTGTCAATGAAGATAAAAGGGTATTAAAATATCTCACGACTGAGAAACAATAGAGCTTTTGTAAACAGGAGCTTATTAGTTAGGTCTGTGCTTCTACATATATTTACAAGTTTTATCAGAGCGTTGTTATCTAAGCAGGCATAGTCGACATGAAATCGAAAGTGACTTGTAAGCTTACTGATAAAAAACCTTTTAAATTACGAAGTAGAAAAGAATGTATAGTAGAAGTCTACGCTACATAGAAGCTTGCTTCGTTGCCCTAAGCTATCGCATATGTTAATAATGCTCATCAGAGTCCGTGTTAAACATTGAAATCATATTAACGATTTCAATATCTGTAATAACAAGTAGCCTGTGCTTTCTCGTAGAGAAATCCACAATGACAGTGTTCTTGCTCGGAGCTTCTCAGCTGCGAGCTTCCACAGCTATTTAAGTACAATCTTCGTCAAAGTAATTCGTAAAAACACCGTCATTGTGAATTCTCGTGAATTTCTGAAATCATTCGATACAATTCGGATCCCAATCCTCCCACGGCTAGTACCCCAAAGCTACCGTCATATATCGGCCGAGCGAAAAGTGCCGGAGACGGTTAATTCAGGGTGAAAATACAAAAAGGTTAAGCAGAGTTAATTGGCGCGAAGCGAGGAACTATGGTGGTAAATATCTTGGTGCACGGTGTGTACGCTCGTCCTCTTCCTCGAGCAATAACTGACCTAGAAATCCGAAGAGCGGCGGTGGCATGGCTCCCTCAAGATAAGCCAAAAAGCATAGACCTTGGAACGGCGTTTCCGCGTCATTTGGGCGAATGGAATCGTGCATCCGAGAGAGGACGATGAAAAAGTGACGTAACATTGTCTTTACCTTGTTCGGTGTGGTTGCTTGTTGCTGCGGCGAACAGCTGGTGCTGTGTATGGTCGGCTGATTGGTCGTCGCCGGTACAATGCCTTGGTGATTCAGGTGGCTCAGCTGATTGAGCTGCGTGAGTTGTTGCGGCTGCTGTACCGGGTTCTGGGTAGTGGCCTGCAGCTGTTGATGATGCGTCTGATGCGCAGGGTGGGTCGTCTGATGATGCGTCGCGGGGAAGGTGGGCACCGTGAACGGGACGAACAGCATCGGGCTGCCGAGGATGTGCGCACCACCTCCACCCAATGCCCCCGTCTCCTCCCTACACCTTTTTCGTGCGTTTTTGGTTTTGGATAACTCTTTTTACTCCATCAACCGTGTTTGTTACTTCGACGTGCTACTACGTATACTCTTATTATATTGTACTTTTGTCAAACACTGCCGACGACGACGACGACGAGGCAGAGTAGAAGCGGATGTAGCGGTAGTAGTAGTAGTAGTACAGGTAGAAGTAGTAATGGTAGTGGTACAATTTGTAGTAGTTGTAGTAATAGTAGGAGTAGTAGTAGTAGTAGTGGTAGTAGTAGAGTAGTACTATACGTGTCGAAGTGAAGCTACAATGTTATGTTTAGTAATTTATTATTACCTGCACTCCTGCCCCAGCCCCTGGTGCTGGGGGTGGGCGTAGGGGGCGGCTCGGACGGAGGTGGTGGACGCCACCCTCGCTACCCTCAGCGATAGGCCGCCCCGCTGACTGGTAAGCTGGACCGAAGCTGGCTGGTGATTGCTATGCACGCAGCAACAGGCACGGCAGCCAATCGGTTGTTGCTGACTCGGGATAGCCTGGAGGTGATGAGTTAGGGGGCCCCTGGGCCCCGTGGAGGAGGGAGAACACGGGTACACCCCAACCAAGCAGCCCACCACCGCAGCCCCGGGGCCCGGTGCACTCGGTGCCAAGGCGCCTGTAGACGAGGCCACCCCAACCTCGCTGGCCCTTCTGCAACCACTGCACCACTGCACCCACCCTCCTTGCTGTGGGCTCTGATACGACCTACTGACGCCGATCGTTGACCCGGACTGGACCACTTCCACCTGGGCCTCTTTCAGTTCGCGATCTCCTGCGGGCGGGATCTTGCTATTTTGCGGATTTCCCGGGGTGATCAACGTCCAGCGGGTTTTCGATCTTCGCCGAGCCTCGTCGAGACGCTCGAGATCGCTCTCGTCGGGGTCTTCGGTCGCTTCACTTCGACTTTCTCTGCTTTTCACTTTTCTCCGCTCGCAAGTCGCCTATCGAACAGGATCGACAAGGTTAGAGGACGCGGAAACGTGGCGAAAGGCGGATGTGAAACAAATTCGGACGACGAACCTTCTTCGCTAGGCTCGGTTTCGTTTCACAAATTCTCCTGTATATCGTTGCGTATAAACGTGCAACTCGGTTGACACGAGGTTGGTACACAAAGTTAGAAATCTTTCGACGGGTGTATATAATTACGGATCACTATAATCAGTCTTTTACGTGTTTGTACGCGCTCCCTGGAACGTCTTAGAACGTCGCGGGAGAAACGAACGGTGTTGTACCGCGGTATTCTTGGATAGGTATCGAGAACTCTCGGCGTGGTCGATGCACACTCATAACCACGTGGTCGACTTGAGTAGCTTCGCACGTCGATCCCTCGGATTGCCGGTACAAATACAAACGGAGAACGAACGTTCGCTCCGCGACAGGCTTGGCCCCCGGAGAAGTTAACGGTGTTGTATTGCCAGGAGAAACTTCCTGCAGTGGAGTAAAGCGGTGGAACGAGTCACGGTATAAGCCGGTATCAAATATTAAAGACGCGATGCCGGGTTTGCCGGTTCAACAAGTATACAATTGATTGCTCTCTTGTTTCTTCTTCGCGATAACTGTATTCGCTGAAAAGCGGTGTTTGCGCTCGGCGATTAATAATGTTTCCTCGTAAAGTCGGCGCACTTTCGGGCAACTTGGGTAAAAGTAAAAAGCCAGTAGTACTGCTCGTTCAGCACTTCCACTGTCGACGAGCACGAGTAGTACACGAGCTCCCGAGTCTGCGAATTCGAACTAGGAACACTGTGTTTCTCTATCTCCTCTTTTACCCTATTTTCACCGGACGATGCTCTCTTTTTCTCTCTCACGTGTAGAACTATAGAAAAGGTATCACGAAAACGCTGGTAATCTCGATCGCGGCGTTCTTTCCCGTATATTACCGACGATGAACCACACTAAGATCGCGACGCAGCACCACGAGAAAGAACTATCGTCGTGGACGATCGAAATGGCATAACTCGTAATCCCTTGTATCCTGATCCCTCGGACTTTCGTCCACTTGCACTTGTTGTCTCGAGACCGGTTGGATGTATCAGTTACGGAGGACGCCTAGCGTCATCGTCGCGGCAGCGTCGTAGAAAGGTGCAAAAAAAGGTGATGGCGGTCTCACTGCGAGAGAAACGGGCTCGTTATCTATCGAGGCGTTCTTCTTTCCCTTCGTATCGAGCTTGATCAGGCAGCGCGTCCTCGCGACTGTGTAAACGAGGACGAAGACACGGCCGGTGGAAAAAGAGGGAACCTAACCCGTAATGTTGGAAGGTCGCTCGCCGACTGACTAGCACTTCCGCTCAGGCTGTTGTGCGATTCAGAGTGGGGGATGCTTCGTTGGGTTGTTGTGTGTAGGGGCTGGTGGCGGTGGGTAGACTCGTTGGTTGGTTGGTCGGGGTGGTTGTGTGTGCTCTGCTCGTGCTGTGCGCGGGAAACCAGGGGGTTTCGAGCCTGTACGAGCGGCACGGCCCGGCAAAATAGCCACCAGTTTCACGTGGCTCGTACTACCTTCGGTTCAACTACTTTTCCCTGCAGCTTTCCCGCATCGGTCGCGGACAATCCTTCTTCTCGGCGTCGATATCTCTTCGCTGCGCCGATATTATTCCTCTCTTCCGCCTTCCAAACCTTCCTCTTTGCGACGTTAAACCGACGATCGCACGACGGTTCCGCTTCTTCGCGACGGATCAACCGACAGACGCTTTCTCGAGGAGTGCGACGAGACCGCGCGACGGAAGACGCGAATCTTCCGTTTCTCACCGAACTTACACCTCGCCGATGATCACTCTCACCACTCGTCGTTCAAAGGCACACGCAGATTACCTAACCTCCTCCGATCCTCGCGACCGTGATCGATCCTGCCTCTCATCAACCCTGTCGCAAGAATCTCGAGAATGCTTCGCGACACCTGTCAATCTCTCTTCTTCTCCGCGGCGCACATTCGTTACCAGCGATCGGAATATCAGCCGGACACGCACGGGAAACGCGAGTCTCTCGGTTCCGCGTAAAACAGCGGCACCAGAAGCTTCTCGAAGCCGATTCCCCGGTAAGGGAACATCCAGCCGACGGACAGCGACGGAGAATCTCGCGGATCACTCGGTGGCACGTGCTCGAACCGGTTGTTCACTGGTAGACACCCGGGTAAACACTGAGATACGCACTCTCCGGGCACCATCCACAATCGTCGGTGAAACACAAACAGCTGGATCGACACTCGCGCGGTTGTCACTGTTTTGCCTCGGTCGAAAGGGTGACGCTGTGGAGCGGCGTAAAAACGGATCGGCCCGTGAGCGTGCTTCTTCTACGCGTGCGTGGTCGTGCGGCTTGTTGTGTTTACGATACGCGGGTGTACTGGTGGTCGGCGCGAGGGACGCAGTTGTGCGAGCGTGTCTTCGACACGAGGATCGCGGCGTAGGCGACGGCCGAGGCTAAGCGGCGGAGAGGAAAAGAAGAAACGCGGAGTAACACGGAAGGCGCGAGGGAAGAGACGCTGCCTAGTGGCCTAGTGCGTAGCGAGCTATGGATTTGGTGGAGCGCTGTGACCTGCACGTAGGTAGGTAGCGTGGAGACAAGAACCGTGTATCGCAATGTATCGCGGTGGTGGCGACGACGGCGGCGGCAGCGGCGGCGGTGGTAACTGGAGGGGTGGTCCGTCGGGCTGGAGGGGCGAGTGGGTGGTAGGTGGAGGGAGCCTGGTTCGTTCCTTCGTTCCCTCGAGGTGGTGGAAGAGAGGGTAGATCGGACGTTTGGGAGACCGAGGGCGCGCAAAGCGCCCTGGCGAGGGCCTTGGAAACGGCTGTTCCTGCTACTGCTCCCGGTATTGTTTTACCTGCGCCGCTTTTTAATTATCATTTTTCCTACTACCTTCCACCCCCTCCACATTTTCGCCTAGCAGATTTCCTACGAATCATCGCTCCTCTATTTCGCAACGATTCGACCAGTCTGCGCCGGTCGCGTGGGAACCAGCGGAATATACTCGATTATTACACACCGATTCCTTTATTTTTCCTTCGTTTCATCTAGCTTTTGGTAGAAACGCCGCGGGGATGGAATAGTGATTTTGTGATTTTTCTGTTTTCTCGTGATTTGTGATTTTGTTTCCGAGAGGTACGTCATACGGTGAATTTCGGAATTTTGGGTAGGACGATGGTATTTTAACAAGAACCGAGTCGTTACATGGAGTCAGTAGTTTTGCCATTTAATTGTCGAATAACGTATTGGTATAGAATTACCAGTGTATCTCTTTCGGTATTTTTCGGGTCTGAGATGCGTGTAATCCTTAGTTAGAGATACGATTTTTATCGAAATTCGAGGCTATATTTTATTTAGATAACTCTTTGGTGCCTCGTTATTATTTTAAAGAGCTCGATTAATCGATCCGTCAAGCGCGTTTGACGCGATAAATAACGCAGATCCAAAACATTTCAACGCTACCGTTAGCACGTGTAATTGTATAAGAGCGAGATTGAAGAACGAGTGCATTGAAAACGTTATCGAATGAATGCAGATGCTAGTCGGGGATTGAAGGAAATATTTAAACTAGGATAAATCGTAGCTGTTCGAGTGGAAGATCCTCGTGTCATTCCACTCGCGATAAATGTTGCTCCTATTTCTTTCTTTACACCGAAGTTACATAACTTCCAGATACATTCAGATTTCTACCGATACTTCCATCATGCCAAGTCTATCGATATATTTACGTAATACATCACGACACAGCCATTTTTTATAAAGCGTCGCTTACATATGCAGCAATAGGATTTATATACGTTACAATGTCATTTGCAGGAAAATATACTGTAAAATGTACGATATATACCCAACTAGAGAAGAAGAATGAACGTCACGTTGCATTCGATGTTCTCTCCCATCCCTTTCAAATCTATTCTAAACTCCCAAGCCTCGCTCGTGACTTAATATTTGATTTACAATTTATTGAAAAATTACTTATCGCTTGAACACTAGAACTACTGATCTGTAATGTGTACCTAAATACAGTGTTTATTTTAATAAAATATCTGTTTAAGTTTTACCAAAAGTAGGGGCACATTTTCATCAATCGCGAAAATAAAATGTCATTTTAACACTCGTCGTAGTTCTAGTGTTAAATTACCGTTTCGGATTATTTCGTCGTTTGAAATTATTATTTCAGACTATTTTGTTATTTCGAATTATTGTCTCGGATTATTTTATCTTTTCGAATTGTTATTTTAAATTAGAAAATTTCGTGGGTCCGCGTTTCATCCGAATTAATTTTCCGTTAATTTCGATTAATCAGAAAATCGAGTTTAGTACCTACGATCGATTAAAGGATCGCGGTTGCATAAAATTCGTTTCACGGTCTTCCATCGGCAGGAGACGGCAGGAAATTAATCGCCTGCTCTCCGTCTTTAGTTGGAAAGTTTATAGAAATTTAAAATTCTAATCCTCGCGGCGAACAACGCGGAAAATGGGGTGGAAAAAAAGAGGAGGAACGATCTTTTACTCTTCGACGGAGCAAATTAATTTGTTCTTCCCCGTCTTCGTTAGTTGACTACGAGGCGGGAATAACCAAAGACCTGCGGTTAGCGAGGCATCGATCGGCGCCCGTCATTTTTGTCCACTTTGTCACGTGTGTTAATTAAAAATTGCTCGCGGTCATTGTCGTGGAAGAAATCACGCGCGTCCCTGTAATTAAATCCTCGATGAATTCTCGTCAATCGACCATCAAGCAATCATCGACGCCCGACCATTCGACGGCACGCATACACGCTCTGTGATTTGAACATTTCGTATTTTCAATCGCATCGCCAGAGAGGTACGAATTTATTAATTATGCCCCCGCCACGGTCATTGTTAAATTGCTGCTTTCAGAACTACGGCAATTGACTTGTATTAATAATGATACGCGTTAGGTGAAATAGAATTTTCTACTGATTTTATCCATCCCCCGATGCTCCATAGAGAAACCAATAAATTAAAATACACGTGAAATTTTCATTTTCTCGTGCAAAATGTTGTTCCCGTTGACATTTCGAATTTAGGATTGCAATGTTTTCGTGGATCGAGTGATTTCGAAATATCATAAATATCTGAGGTATTTCGAGGCAATACTTGGACATATTTTACTCCAATAAACAGGGTTTTATTACGCTTATTACATGTGCTATGCTTCAATTATGATGTTGATTAAAATTTCAGTAAATACTGCTTTTGTTTTTTATCCCTTTGCGGACGAGAAACGAAAATAACGATACATAGAGTGTATACTAAGTAATTAAACAAGAATCGAGGGATATTTTATGATTAAAAAATATGTACATCATTGATGTCAATAATAAAATTATTTTTCTCTATATTTCAAGCAGATTTCATATTAAAAAATGAAAATATTTCTGCGTATATTATGAAATTCGTTCCCAAACAGTGAATTTTTTAGATTTAGTTTTATTTTAAAAGTAATCTTGTCTGCTTGTGGCCAATTATTGTTTTTAATCGTTTTTAATATCGGATAAATTTTGTGTAATTAGAATATTTCAATAGCATTTTTTGGAGGTATTTTGTGATAATGTTTAGTTATATTTAATTTCGTCAATTGAGATAATTTTAGTACACCTATAATATTTGCCATACTTGAATTTTAATACTAAGTTCGTGATGATTCTTTCCTGAATATTTTTCTCCTTTTATATAAGAAATTTTCTCTAACCTATAGTGTATATTCTTACTACTTCGGTATTATATAGGAAGTCTCCGTTTTATATGAATAATATTCAAACTTTCACAATATTAAACAATAATTAGCTGCTTAATTATTTGAACAAAGTAGAATTCAGTCGTTTTTATAACTTTCTGGCAACTATTTTGGAAACTGTTGAACCTTAACGATTATACCTAGGTATATTAAAGTGTCAGTAGAAATTAATGAACTCAAGTTACTTGATGAAGCGGTTTGCACTGTACAGAAGCTGTACCAGACTCAGAATTATTATATAGCCCGTGTACCTCTGTATTTAACGTAAACTTCTATATTATACCGTTTTCACGTCACTCGTAAACCAGGAGTTCCTCTTCTCAAACCTATAAATGCTTTATGATCGCAGCGTCGCGTTTTACATGCTGTAACCAGCGCAACTCATAATGCTTCTCAATCCTGCATCAATCTCCAACATTTATCACACCAAACTGCCCTACTGCTCGTGTATATCTGGGTAGTTTATTCGACTTTGGTAATACCGGTACGCGAATGTTTATTAAAACGTATAAATTTATCAGGAATTATTGGTCGGGGCAGATATGGACTATTTTTTTATGAATTATGAAGTTACAGATTTATTTTACTTATTACATGATTTAAATTACATTTGAGGAACGGAAGTACTTAGTAAATAACAAACATATACGATACTTTAATTATTTAGTACGTTTGTATTGCTTGTGTGATTTAGTAATACTGCATTAATATTAATCATATAGTCTAATTAACCCACATAATTTATTCTTAATAATTGTACAATATCATTAGGGAAACCTTATGTTATCTGGCACATGGACTAAACTTAGAAACTAGTGCTGGAATTGTCTGAAATGTGTACCTAAGTATACCATATTCAAATATTAATACTCAATGCTATCTATAATAATATTTTTACTATATTTCTTCTATAAGAACTAACTGCAGTTCTATTAAAATCTTCTGGATATCGTTTCCAAGTTGGAGAACAAAAACCCAATAACCAGAAGTATTTCATATTAGTATACACTTGTTTATGTTCTTTATTAATTGTGCATTAATGGCAAGTACACCATTCATACCTATTTACTGATTTCTAGTACTTATTAATTCAATTCAATTCAAATGAGTGAGATATATACTTAAATATATTTAAAATGAAAATATAAAGTTGCACATAATTTTACACCTATCACAATAAAAACCACCACTCTCCCAACAACTTCAGATACCACACAAAGTCCCAAAACGTAACTAACTTCCACTAGTCATTCAATTCGACTCAATTCAAATCAGTGTCACCGAAGCTTAACACTGAACTGAACAACCGAAAATGTCTACCTAAATGTACCAAAAAACATCGCCACTTAAAGCCGCAGGTAATTTCGCACCCATTTCAGTAAGAACGTTCGAAAAACTACAAGTACCGTCGAAAATCCGCAAAACAAGAACCAAGCTAGCACCCAAGTACAAACAAACTCAACCACGGGGAAAACCCCATTTGCCCGGCTGGTAACCACCGTTCCACAATAGAAATCGCTAATAAACCGAAAGAATAGAGCCATCTCAGCCTCTAATCCAATTACACCTTCCGAAACGTAAGCAAGTGGCCATAAACTGTGCGGCGACAGCTCGGCCCCCAAGGACTCGTAGCTACCGCGGAAAGAACCTCGCGAACAGCGGAGGCAAGAAAAGTGACGTGGTATTTAGCCGTATCCCCGCTTTCCCACGTTTCGACGACTCGCCGATATTTCCCGCAGGACACGCTGCGAGCAGTAAGCACGACAGGCACGACCTGCACTTTGCGTCCGGTAAATTTCGTATTTTCACGGCTAATGACTGAGGAACGAGACGGTAATGTATTCTATGCGGAACATCTACTATGCGCTTCCCATTAGCATTTGTAATGCGCACCTACCCCTAACCCTGGCCCGCGAGCGTTGACGCTCCGCGCAAACCCATCAGCGGTGCCATTTATAGCGGCGTGTTCCGTGTTCGCCGTGTGCCCGGGAGAAAAGAGTTTACCACTCGTTGCTGGGGAATATGTTAATAGGACGAGCACGCGGCCGCGTTATAGCGCCAGCCGTTCGAGGATCACGGCTCCGCGTATTTTTCAACGTTTGGCCCCACAGCCGAAAACCACCACCGGCGCGGCTCCGCGGAATAGACGCGCCATTAAGAACCTTTCACACGTCACTCGAACGACGCGCGTCGTTACCGTCGCTTGTCGCCGCTCCGCAGTTTCTCCGTCATCTTCCGGACCTGTAATGGTTCTTATTTATTCCTATTGAGCCGGGAAACTGTGCGTTCCTCGCGATCCTTCCGAGATCTGCGAGGCCTGTCGCGGATCAGCGCTCTGCACCGCAAAATGGCAGTTCTCTGTTCGTCATCTTCGAGTGAGACCCGAAGGTCGCCTTGCATTCGCTGTTAGACAGATTTGAAGAGACGAGAGGTTTCTTGGAAGTACTCGAGAGTTTCTGACTTGTCACTGATGTCCTGGGATCAGATCGTCTGTTTAGTAGGCTTGTCGAAGAGTCTGTTAGAGGGCCTAGGACTGTGAACGCTTTTTCTGCTTTTGATATATTCTTCGACAGAAGACTAACCTTCTTAGGTTGGTTTTGATTGGCCGATGAAGCCGCTGCTAGATGAATTCCAACTTGAGGGAGGTTCAAGAGTTTTCTTGCAAGTCCTTGCTAAACGCTCTGATTTCTAATCCTTTCAATATTCCTATCTAAGATAGGGTCTTCTAGGAAGCCTCACCGATGAATCCACTAACATTCCCAGGACGGAGTGCATCCCTTCCATTTTCCTCCCTCATGACACCACTGAAACGCAGCAGCTACTTGGTAGAGAACATCAACACCGACAACCGTAGAGGTGGATTTTCAACATTTATATCTTATGTTACGGCGAATTTCGGCGAGGTTGACTCCTGGGACTCAGTGAATGTGGGACCTGAAACTGAATGCAACAGAGTGAGTGGCAAAGTCGGACTATGGCGACTACGACACTGTTGGATGCTACGTATCTAGCCAGACTGTGAGTAGAGAGAAAAGCTTGTGGCTGACGATGAGTCCAGCTATAACCTTGTACCATTTGGAGTGGAGATTTCGCACCCGACATCTGCAGGTTATAGGCTAGTCTTCCAGGTACTCCAGGAACCGTGTATTGCATCTGAGACAGCCAAGCGTGCCAGGTATCCTTGGCTGCTTTGGTGATGCACCGACTAACGCGAAACCTGTTGCAACTTAAACGATCGTTTCCAAATTTTTTGGTAAAAATTCTGCATTCATTGCTTCCATTTACCCAGGTATATTCGGTATTTATCTTAATATACGAATATTCTCAATATTTCGATTTCTTTATATTTTCTATCAGTCGGTTTACCAATCGTAGTAAATTTAGAGTCAGTGTCTCAGTTATATGATAATATATTGAATTTTATTTTGAGCTGAATAGCGTTTGCAATAATGTGGATACAAAATATTTATTCAAGTACAGTAAAAATTAGGCACTTTTAGTTGTTTATTTAATGAATTTAAAATATTGGATAATTCGGTTTTGCTACGCGAAATCTTTGCATCTGACAATAAGAAATTTTTCTTCTTTTGAATAATAAAACTTTAAACGTTGATCTATCTTTCGTATCCCAAGGATACTATTTTTCATAGGAGTAGGTCAAATTTATCGAGGAAAGGGTAAACTACTATTTATTATCTTCTACTTTTCTACGTATGTAAAAATTGAACTGATCCTGAGAAACGTTGAAAATCGTAGAATGAACTATCATTTTTTGCGTATCGTGATTCACTGCTAGTTCTTGCTGTTATTTCGCCAAAAAGACTCCTTTTCTTAATACCATTTAGTTTAGTTTTCATTTTTATTTTGGAGAGAGAAAGAAGCGAAGGGTTTATAGATTAGATATACAGGCTGGAGAAGACACGTGGAGGCAAAAGAAATGTACAAAAAGGAAAGACGATGAGGGTACTCTAATGGGATATAAGACTAGGATATATTATCGTAAAAAAGGGAAGATAAAGATCATGGCAAGGAATAAATATGAATATATGCTTTTAACATTGATCAGGCTATTGTATATATATGCAAATTTCCTTAGGGTTCGCGGGTTTTGGAAAAGCGATGTAGGAGAAACGGCTTTCACTGGTTAATACATTTGGCTTGTGCGTTGGTATTGATATGCATGTGTCTACAATGGGACTATTATGTTAGAACTATCATGAATCAGGAGTGGATGACCGTGATCAGTCATCACTGTCATAGCGATGTCATATCGCAATTATCGCATGCATAATATTACTATCACAGTGTAATAAACTGTATATAGTTAATTGATTTTTATAATTTCCTCGATATATTCCTTTGCAAACTATTCATGAATGATTATGCTCATGAACCAGCAATAATTGGTAAATTATTTCGCTTGTTATTTAAACTGTGAACATAGTTATACTTGATGTATCATTATTAATAACGTTTTGTGCAAAAATATATATAATAATAATAATA
>NIJG01000053.1:148316-159729 GCA_002201625.1 Euglossa dilemma | reverse complement strand
GGTTCAGAAAATAATATAGGAAGTCTAAATTAAATAAAAATATTACGTCTAGGTTGAGAAATGATTTTATGAAATTGCAAATAATAATTGAAAAATTCAACGAAATGATACAGCCATTGCAGACATTTTGCACCGAAACTTCTGTACCTAAATAATAACTTGCAATATCACAAACTTCTTACACGATCTATTTTCTTACAGAATTTAATTAATTAATTCAAGCAAGTCCAGGGTGCAAACCAAGTAATACGTTGCTCGAGTAATACCAACTACCAGCAAGAAAAACCTTTATTCGAAAGAGAATTTCTACTTTGCTCTTAGTTTCTGTTGTTGAAATCCAAGAATCTACCCTTGTAACGAAACAACTATGAAGAAATCTGTTTTCTTTTCCTCTTTGCCAGCGTTCTTTCCACTTCCATCTTATTGCTTCTTCCTTACCTCTGTTACTCCCGATATTACCCTTTTTCTTGCACACCTTTGCAGCCACGTAACGAACAAGAATTCGAACCTAATTCAACGGCGATATTGCATTTCGTTTGAAAACGAAATACTTTATCTTTTTCTCGCTCGCTTATCGTGACTTTAGACACCGCAACATTCGCTTGCTAACTTTCGGAAATTACAACTATATTGAAATTTATACCATATTATATTTGAACACGGGCAAATATACGCGATTTCAGGAATTGGATAGTCTGACACATAGACTGACTATGAGAGTCGTAGCACCATAGATGCATAATATAGACAAACATATCGGATAAACTGTGACAACTGTAATAATTATAATAACATAAACAATTTTCCCGTTCATTCCATTACTGATGCAGCACGTGCATTGCATAATCAAATACTGCCATATCTCTGCAGCCTTTGGCGATCTACAATTACCTCGCGTGGTACAGTATTCCATGACAGAAAAATAGGAGAAAGAATTGATAATATCGGAGGACCTGTTCGTACATATGCCCCTTGGCATAATGATTCCTCGTGCTCTACCCTATACCAATCACAAAATATTGTAATTTATAGAATCACATATTATCTAACAAATAATACAGAGATATAATCAACTGATAATATCATACACTAAATAACAAAAGACCATGAAGTCTGAAATCAAAAATCAAAATTCAGAATTCAATACTAATTCAACTTAAACCTACAATCTGGGATCCATATGCTTGTTACGGTAAATGATTAATCCAGTGATAATGTATAATTGTCGGTTAATTGTTGGTAAACTTAATGGATTTATTTTTTCTAGGCTATGGGTTTAGTTTGTTTTTGATATCTTTCGTTGAGTTGCAATAATAAAATTACTTGACAAGACATGTCAATCCCTTATTCAAATTTCGCTCAGGCTATATCTACATGATTTAAAATAGCCATTTATCGAATTATTCAATGTAAATTATAAAATATCCTTATTCGCCTCTTGTGCCATAATGTCCAACCCAAACCTATCCTTATTACTAGTAACTAGATAAATATCCAAGAATGCGTCACATTTATCAAACTTAGTAATGATTCTGTATAATTATTACACACAATTATACACAATCACCGGATTAATCACATTGACAAACCGAAAAGATATAAAAGTGTACTTATAAGTTAAAATAGCTAAAATCTGTACTGTTCCTGATTTGAGATCCTTCCAAACTCAAAACCCATTGACACCTGCATAGTACAAAGGTCCTTGAGGCCCAAGGATATTGTGGCTTATAACCAGTAACCGACCTATCACCACCGTTACATAGCCGCGATTAATTTACAACGCAAAATACTCACACCGGTATACAACCCATCGAAGTCTCTTCGTCGAACACCAAATCCGCCGTTCGAGGAATCATCGTAATCCGCGAAACGTCGCGAGCAACCCCCGGATCCTTGGCTCGGCCGGTTGATCGCCAATCACCCGTACAAATACCCAGCCGGTATCGTTTTAATCTGCGCGAAAAACGGTTGTTCGAGGCCGAAAATGTGCGGCGGGACTGGGAAACAGGGTTGACCGGCGTGGTGACTGCGAAGGCGGCGAACGCAATAACGGATAAGCGGGGCCATCGGACAGTTTGCGAGCACCTCTGCTCCTGATGGGCCGGACGATGGAGAGACAGGGATATAGGGAGTCGGTATATTTATAATGACCCTATATGTATGCAAATGGCTGCATATCGTACGGACCTATCCCACTCGTACTCGTACGTGACAGAGGGCTCGGTCCACGTGTCCTTCCTCCCACCCCAACCATCCCTCTTGATCACCCTGTCTCCCTGTCTCCCTCCGACTCGCGCTATCAGCGTCTCCTTCCAGCTCCTTCTCACCCCCCGAACTACACTCTTGGATCCCGCAAGTCTGTCGGAACGCGCGTGTAGCGAAACGAGCGAAGAGGGTGGTCGCATCGATTGCGCGTAAACGCGGCCCGACGCGATTTCCGCGCGGACCCGTGAGCGCAATTTCGCCGGGAACCGGCTCTTTCCGCGCGTGTAACGCGNGCATATCGTACGGACCTATCCCACTCGTACTCGTACGTGACAGAGGGCTCGGTCCACGTGTCCTTCCTCCCACCCCAACCATCCCTCTTGATCACCGCCGGCAGAAATTGAAACCGACTATAACTTTCTGACCGGACAGGCCAGCCCGTTGACGCGAGGGCCGAACAGAGACGACTCGTTAACGACTTTAAAAGCTTTTGATGCGAAACGCGCGTCGAATAACACGCGTCGTTTTCGGTTATTAGCTGGTTTTCCGCGCTGCGCTGCACGGTGACTCGGATAAATCGTTTGGGGCGAGCTTGCAAATTCACACTCACCCGTGATACAGAGTTAGATGCCGCGGCTGGGGGTAATGGTTTTTGTTCCGTCGAATTTTTCCATAGAGACGGCCTACAGAGATTTCGGGCTTGACTTCGTCTTTTTCCACAGTGATAGCTTCGGTTGGTTCCAATGGGTTTTCGGTTTCGATGGCAGTTCGAGCTGAGCGCGGTGGAATTATTGGACCACGATGTGGATTTATGGTGTTGTGTATGTGTAGTTTATGTAGATTGTTATAATTGGAGTGATGCGATGCGACGATGTCACTTTGAATTATTAATTCCGTGCTGAATTCTTTGAGTCGGTTGCTAAACTACAATTCTTTTATAATAATTTGTAGTAATTCAATTAAGAACTTTTTAGTTAACATACTATGGTAGTAAGTGATAGTTAATATTAATTCATCGGAGAAGATGCTTGCGTGTCTTTTGTCCACTTTGATAATTCCAGTGGTAGAACCTTAAAATTATGTTGGATAGCTTAAATCAATTTCGTATCACTTTTCGTTATTGATTATACCAAACCTCCTGCTAATATCATAATTACTTAAAATTAGCGAAATGGATATTAATAATTATTTATTTCGAAGTGTTTTGTCCTCATCGTCTCGAGTTAAAAATATTCTGTATTTCTAAATTCTTGGGTTCTATGGAACACGAAATGATTCTGGATCTTTGATCTCGAATCCACAGTGAGCGTTTGATCTTATCATGAACAAATAAAGCAACGTAATGAAATAACGTGATTCAATAACGATATTAGTTTCCCGGTGGAATAATAATAGTTAACAGCCGTTGGTTGAATAAATTTTTGAAATAACGTTTGGCCTTTTTTCCACCCTACGCGAATTAAGGGTAATTTGCAGTGGCGCACTTTATGTGCCTACGCGTCTGGTCGCATGATTTAAAACAGTGCGGCCACCGGAGGCTAAAAATGGTTAATATAAATCATAATGCATACGTACTGCTCAAGCAAACACTAAAATCGTTTGCGCACGGTTCACACAGGGCCGTGAAGGGTATTCTTTTCTGCTAACTATGAATCGCTAATAATACGAATTATACGCAGTTTATGCTACTGAATAATTATTATGATAAGAAATGCAATTACACGAGCACGTAGTGGTGAGTCCCGAAGAAAAATTATTCACCGATTGATATGAAAGGTGTTATCACAGATTATAATTACATTTACCTTTTGTTTTGATCTTTTAAGTAAAAAATAATCGTTATACCGTAAATCAGCGTAGAATATACTTACGTTTAGTATTATTTAGAATTTTGTTGAAATAGAAAGGAGAAGGTATTAAAAGAAGTATAATCATTTCTCTTTTTCAGTAATTTTTAATTACTGATCTGGTAGATTTGTAAATTTTATATCCATACAGTTGCACATGCCACTTTTAAAGTGATTAACGCGAATTTAAACGTCGTTTCGCGAAATTTCATCTCTGGCGGCTACTTGAATTGGTTGCAGTGTAACAGGGTTCACCGAATTTACTAATAATTTTTCGTACCTAAGATCACAGTGGTCCGATGGGAACGGGCGCATTGGTTAACGCGGATTTTTCGCAGCTGTGGTTATTGGGACAGCAAAAACGCGATGATTAAAAACGCTAACGGGCTTTTTGAATTACGATGCAGAACGCGCATCGATCACTTACCACTCTCAAATTTGTTCCCCGTGCACGTCGATAGGATGCGTTGCAACGCGCATAAATTATAACGATAAACATGTTATTTATACGCCGACATAAATTAGCTATGCTAATTTCTGCTGATCAGCGCGAAACTGCATTTGGGACAGCCCGATTGCCAGTCAAACGAAAAACCTACGCCAAATTCGCGCGTGAAAATCCAACCGAGCGAATTCGCGATGCGAAATGAAAAGCATTAGGGAAAATCCCGCTGATGAGTTATGATTTCTGCTCGGTCGTTAGAACAGGCTTCGTGCGAAACGATAGAAATAAACGACAATTGTTTGTAAATATTTTTCTGGCAAAAGGGAGGCTGAATTTCAGGGCATTTTGCATGTCGAGTTTGTTAATAGAGAAAGCGAAGTGGTTATTTAATGTTTAACGAACTATTCATGCGAATATTGTTCACAGAATTTGGATCGTAATTTAATAATAGGTTTAAAGATTTTGGTACAGAGAGAATTGAGGTGAATCCACAAGAATCTGTTATAAACAATTGTGGAAAAGTAGAATAATTCATCGAAAACGTATAAAATTTCTTGAAATTGAACCTTCTTGGAGTATTTCCCAATGGAGAAAATTTTTATGCCAACCTAGTATTTTCTGTATTAGATTACAGTTATAGATATAGATTTTCTCAACACTGATATCCTGTAAAATGCAACCATAAAGATTTTGTAAACACCTGTATATAAATATAGAAATAATTCCTATAATTGTTATATGATTAAAAATAGTATAATGTTTCGATCTTTATTAATGTCACTTTAGTATGTTGCATCGTACAGGTCGTTAATGAAACTAATGCAATATATTGTGGTACTCAACAATAACAATTTACAATTTGAATAATACATAATCGTGTTAGGTATTGTAAGCTATATATTAATCTTCGTTAATCATGTATTTTAGCATATTCATGATGCACTGTTGTGTTTCGTAATACATGCTTATTTTCTATTTTACTAATACGGAAATTTATACAGAAATAATTAACGGTTCGTGTCTATATATTATCTTATATATAAATACAATAAATAAATAGTGTATCGCGAACAATAAATAGCAACGCGTAAAGATATAGGTTTTTCGATTTAAATAACGAAGGATATCATTTTCGTTGATGTTTAAAAATATTTTATTTAAATTGAAACATGCACGGCAATTTTCTCAATCGATAAATTCAGTTTAATATTAAGCAACATGTATGACCATGGTATTTGTATGATATTATCCAACTTTGTGTGATGTGTTATTGCAGCAATATATGCATTAAAATTTAAATCCCTTGTTCCATAATTTCAACTTTTGGAAACACTTGCCGTACGTCATGCAATAAATATTATATTCATAGAGAAAGTAACGATGGTTACAATTTTCCAAGTTACACGCTAACCATACACGATCTGAAAACGTTTTCATAAGCAATAAAATTATTTTAGTATATTACAACTTTAATTCTGCAGTAAATGTAATACGCGGTTGTTATTTGCTGCAGTTTAATTACTATATAAATTTAATACGTCAATAAATGATCGCCCTCTCTGTATTTACATTTTCCTAAAATCAATGATATCTAATTTCAGTTATTACTGTCAATGAGCCAATCGTTCTTTTTTTCCAATTACTACATAAAACTTTAATTTAAAAAGAAATATTGAATTTTAAATTTAAAATAGTCATTTTAAAAAATCAGTAACTAAATTTATAAAGAATATATACATTTCTCGAACTTGCAAAAGTTACGAAAATTTGTAAGCTTTCACAGTTTGAATTAATTAACAATTATTAAATTAAGAGTTGCTTTTGTATCATTGTTATCTTATCAATCAATTGCCTTAACAGTTAGCTTCATCAGTGTCTGGGAAGCAGAGTTATACCAATTATCACTAACTCTGAGAACACGTAAGTCAACCGACCGAATTAAGTTACGTTTCTTAAGCTTGTCCTATCGCAAAGTACAACGATAAACGAGGCAAGGTAGGCACGATAAAAACAAACAGCAACGATCATTAGTTTCCCTTAGAACTTACCTCAGCACCCACTGATCATGTTTTGCAACACAGAACCGTGAACTGTCTTAAATAATTGCAAGTTTAAGCTTGTTTTGCCACGGCCGAACAAAGGAAAGGTATAACCAAAGGAAAGGAAGAACGTTAGCCGGGGAAAGTTTGCAAAGCGTTTGAGGATGGTGCATCCGTTGCTTTCGCGATCCAACAATTTCCCCGGGATGCTGGATAAATGCTTCGCTGACCATTTCGATAGAAAACTGCCCGGATAAATACGAAACGTGTTTTTCGAGCAACCGAGTCTCGGAATAAACGACCATTCACCCCTTCTTGTTCAACACTGTGTAAAAGAAAATTTCATTGGACCAACAGGAGGAACAATTTTTATCGAAAAATAGCTAAAGCTTGTTTATTACTCTCGATTATGACGCTAACAAGTCTAATTTGTCCTTGAAGGAATTTTTTAATAATAAGAAATAACGGAAACGGTAGTAAGTAGTGAGATCAATGATAATTGAGCCTCCTTATAAGATGTTATATGCTTAGTAATCTTGCAATATTTTTACACATATATAATATTTTCTATCGTGTATTATAATAATATATATGTAAATTTTTACTAGTTAAAATTGATACGAATAACTATAAGTAGTAAGATCAATGACAACTGTATCCTCTTAAAAAATATCGATATGCCCAGAAAACTTTCGATATTTTTAAACGTGTATTATATTTCATAACATATAAATCTTGAGTATCGAAAATTAAATAACAAAAAGTGCCAATAAGTAGCGAGGTGAATAATAATTACTTATTCACATAAAATATTAAAATGCATAGTCAAATTGTAATATAAACATATATTCAAATACGTAATCTTCAGAAAGTTTTTAACACTATATAAATCAAAATCTACAAGTTACATCCTCTTAATCCTCAATATTATAACCAGTAATGCAAAAAGTAATCACAAGTTCCAAATCTTTCCTTTCAAATACCATCGTTCACGGTAAAAAAATCCACTATAAACCCGTCAGATTGAACACCATTACCCTTCTAAAAAAACCGGTGTAAAATCCTTGCCGGTTTGCCTGCAACAATAGCGAGGCATAATCCACTATAACGCTGGACGGGAAATGAAATCAGTATCGGCGTGACGGTATCGCGCTTGTCAACGGGGAAATCTAAAGGAAAGCATAACCGACCGATTGACAGGAGGGTCGTGCTGGGCGTGTGGATAACACAGACGTCTCGCTTGCTGATACGGCAGGCAGAGCCCCGACGACCGGCGCGCCTCTCTCGGCGGTCCTTTGCATAGCCTGAGGGAGCGGGCCGAAATTCCTGGGAAGATTAAGACGTGCGGATTTGGGGGTATGGCGGGCGGAAAAACAGGAACCGAGGGCAAAGAACGGAAGCTTGGCTCGCGGCTAGAGAAAACCGTAGCCAGCCTTGTCCCCGTCTCTCTCTTACCCTCTCACGCACCGATCCATCCGTCTCCGTTCCTCCCAGACACTCCAGAAACGCGAGTTCCGTTCGTCTTCGTCGGCGTGTTTCTCCTCCTCGCGATCGCAAGAAAGCTCAATTTCAATTTCGAGCCCCGAGGGTGTCGTTCCGAAACGAATATAATTATACGGAATAATTCTGACACAAGGGAGGTGGGCGAGCCCGCGGTGGAGGGGCAGAGCCGTGGTTCCTGAGTCTGCTAGAAGGAAGTCTCGTTTGAAATGGGCGACTGGGGTGACTGCGTGCAGTCTAAGTACCGCGTAGTCCGCGGTTATAGGCTCGCCCTCCGCGTTACGCGCGGCGAAGACCGTCGAAAGATAGCGAGTGCTTAATGGCTCGAAATTCCTGCCGCCGTGGAATGCTCTGAATGAAAATTAAGTCAAGTATGGAATCGCCTCGCCCCAACCCAACGCTCCAGCCTTGTCACGCGCCCGCTCCAGACAACTTTCGGATCCGTGCTTTGGTCCTTGCTTTCCTCCATCGCTTTCGTCGGCTGCCAATCTTTATCTCCGTGGAATTTGCGAAACGCTTTGCGTTCTGGAATGGGTGTCATATGCTTCTGATTTGATGGAGAGAGGGAGAGAGAGAGAGATGGGAGTCGATGGTATGTCCACGATGTGGTATACAGGGTGTTTACGAAAATTTCGTGTAATCGTAGAAAGTAGAAGTTGCTGATTTTACATAGAAATTTTTTAAAATTAATGTGAAATAAAAAGCAAAGTGTAGAAAAAAGAATTTTATTTTTATATCGGATTTTAGCAATTATACGGATTGGATTTTATGATATTAGAGTATATCCTACGCAGTGAGAGCGAGAAACATTTGCGTGCAGTGGATCAAGTGAAATAGGACAGTGCGTTGTCAGACACTGCTTATTTACGATGCTACTTTTGCCAGAAACTATATTTCTGCACAAGTTTTTTTATTGAAAATAGATCATCCATAAATCAGTGCTTTTTGTTAATGATATATATAAGTAGAATATAAGAATATATTATACACATAACAGTATTTAATATTACAGTATCTATGATTAAAATATGATATTATCGTTTGCCATAAGTAGTTTACGCCATTTTATACGCGCCTTAATTAAAATTCATTGCAAGCATAGTAGCAAATAAAAATGAACTTCAATAAAATAACAAGATAAGTATATTATATTTGATACATTATCGATTAACCTATACGAAATTTCCCCATTTACAGTACCCTTCAAACAACATAAAATACAGTGAAAACGTACTACTTATCCTTGTTGAGTCGCACAACTGCCAAGCGAATTAATTAAAACGAAATTAATTTCGTCTCTATGCCGAGTTTCCATTAGCTGTTTGTGCCAACCGAATTCCTTAGGAACGAGTCATGAATTAAAAATATTAATTCCTCAGCTTTCCGGAGCGTGAATTTATATCTCAATCATTTCGTTCCCTCTTATCAATTGCCCTTCGTCGGAATAACTTCACACTTCTCGGCCACTCCTTCTTCGACTGTTCACCCCTACTTTGACCTATCTTCCATCTCCCTTTCGTCCATCCTACCCTCAGCCAGCTGAGACGAAGGCACCTCGTTCCATTACCCGGATATTAGCCATCGGGGACCCACGAAGATGTTACGACTTGAATAATTTGTTTCAATGTAATTACCAATTAACCGTTCGCTCGACGATCAACCGGCTCGAATAGATTTATCATCGATTGCCAGGATGCACCTTACGGCACCCTTCTATATCGCGAGAAATGGTAACCGACAGGAATTTCCGATGTGTTTTTCAATGGATATAACTATTTTCTTATTGTTAGCTTCAAATAATTTTTGCATGCTTGCGGGAGAAATTTAGATAATTAATATAAATAAGAGGGATTAAATAAAAATTACAATGGTATTTGTACTTCTCCAATTATTAATTTCGAATAATCTGTAATTATCCACAGTGGAGATCTCGAAATCATTAGTAATGAAAATAGGTATCATATTAATATAACTACGAACAAATAATTATTTACATATTTTGTTAATAGCTCCTTCAATTTCCAAAATATAACAATAAACTGTAGAAATTAAAAAAAAAAAACTTTGTTCGGAAATAAAATTCTGGTATAACAAAAACAGGAATCGAAATAAACAGTCAGAAGAATACCATAAAATCTTAAATATAGAGAACAATAATACAAATATTCGTCAATGCAATCTTTTCATCCGCGAAAATTCTAAAACTCGCGTTTTAGGGGAACAATAACCTTTCGGAGTCAACAATGGAAGGGATACCAACATTAACGTGACTCACCCTATATAACCAACACTCAACCCAGCGTGCATTTGTTTAAACAGCATTTGTCGAAGTCTTTCGCGCCAGGCGTTCTCGAGCGTACACACGGGCGTTCGACGTCGAATATTGCCGGCACGTTCATAATTTAAACACAAAATTCACGAAGGAGGATTCATTACCATTAACCGAGCACCGAGACAGAAACGTAATTAATAATTCGAAATTGTGGCCATTCCATGGCTGGATATCGATAATCCATAGCGCGGTCTGGTACTCTTTCGCCTCGTTGCTAACTTTTCGTGCCCGCGCCGCCGAGCGTTTTGTTGCAAAATTTATAGAACGACAACATTTCGCCAGTTTATAAACAATGCATTATAACCGCGCATTCGTGTCCGTGATTTTGAACCGGTGTAACCGGTATTTCGTGAATAAAATCATTCATAGTCCGGTAAAGTCATTCTTTCTCCGCGCAACGTTTTGTTAACAGGGTTGCTTTTGAATTGCACGGTTTTTGAATGGTTGGAGATTTTGAGAGGAATGTTGATTTTTGCGAAAATAATTCTTCGTTAAATATATTCCTTTAGAAATTTTTATCGAGTTGTAATTTTTATTGTGAATCTCATTCCTTTCTTTAATATTATCCGATATTAATTAATGTATTATGGTATTTAATCTTTATGGTAATGAATCGGTGATTACGTAATTCTATTTTATATTTGTCATTTATCGATGTTGCTATAAATTCATTAATTCTGAATATTTAAATAAATTTATCTTTAATATATTTAACCCTTTGCAACATATTAACTCCATTACGAAGATAGTAAGAATATACTTCTATTATTAAATAATTAATTTCTCAAAAAGTCTTACATTCCCAGAATTTTTATCATTATTTCCAGACGAATAAAAAAATTCTTAGGATCCAGTGAGATGAATTTAATTTGACATGTTGTATAAATAAATGTGTTAATTCAAAATGTTAATTAGTATTAGTTAAATGAAAATAATTACTTATTTTTATAAGTATCTATTAAAAGTACAGTCGTGTATGTATATTATGGGTGTATCTTCAGAGTTGGGTTTATTAAAATGTTTTATCAGACTCGTGTTAAAATAT
>NIJG01000053.1:119360-139107 GCA_002201625.1 Euglossa dilemma | reverse complement strand
TTTTTTTTATACCTATTTATACGGGCACCAGTCATATTTAAAGGAAACGTATTTTCTTAAAAGAGAAGAAAAGAAGAGTTTATGTAATTTATCTTCCAATATTTTTTATAGCTTCTACTCCTTTTCCATCCATCGGTTATTTGACTGTGGTTGGTTTAGTGTTAACACTGAGTTTCCGTTTTTTTTTATACCTATTTATACGGGCACCAGTCATATTTAAAGGAAACGTATTTTCTTAAAAGAGAAGAAAAGAAGAGTTTATGTAATTTATCTTCCAATATTTTTTATAGCTTCTACTCCTTTTCCATCCATCGGTTATTTGACTGTGGTTGGTTTAGTGTTAACACTGAGTTT
Source organism: Euglossa dilemma (assembly GCA_002201625.1). Lineage (NCBI taxonomy): Eukaryota > Metazoa > Arthropoda > Insecta > Hymenoptera > Apidae > Euglossa > Euglossa dilemma. Next base: position 138,753 of record NIJG01000053.1, on the reverse strand, counting down.
CCGTTTTTTTTTATACCTATTTATACGGGCACCAGTCATATTTAAAGGAAACGTATTTTCTTAAAAGAGAAGAAAAGAAGAGTTTATGTAATTTATCTTCCAATATTTTTTATAGCTTCTACTCCTTTTCCATCCATCGGTTATTTGACTGTGGTTGGTTTAGTGTTAACACTGAGTTTCCGTTTTTTTTTATACCTATTTATACGGGCACCAGTCATATTTAAAGGAAACGTATTTTCTTAAAAGAGAAGAAAAGAAGAGTTTATGTAATTTATCTTCCAATATTTTTTATAGCTTCTACTCCTTTTCCATCCATCGGTTATTTGACTGTGGTTGGTTTAGTGTTAACACTGAGTTTCCGTTTTTTTTTATACCTATTTATACGGGCACCAGTCATATTTAAAGGAAACGTATTTTCTTAAAAAATAAGAAAAGAAGAGTTTAATTTACAGACAATTACAATATTGAGAGACTTAATATGAGAGCAACACATCCATCAAGTTGACGGTTCCATAAACCTAGTGTAAAATTATAGTACGCGATTTAGGTTCGACGTGGTCTCTTGCGTGAGTTTACCCTGATAACGTCTTGTGCAGAACCAATTAAGCAGAATGTCTCTGTGAACATTCTGTATTTTATTTTCTTCTCTCAAGCACGTATTAAAAATAAATGTGTCAATTGCGTAAAGAACGCGTGTTTATTTCAATCGTATTGAAATTTGACAGTGTGAAATTTGTCAGTGTCAAATTGTATGTTCAACGAAAATGGAATTTTAATCTTGGACTTGGGAATATGGTTTCATGTACTTGCAACAGAGTCGGTTCTGTATATTGTACATAGTCAGTCACACGTTATTTGTGTGTGTATCTCGTTAATTGTTAGCGAAAGATTGTGCCTGGTCAGGTGTTACAACACGTTTTCCCTGGTTTTAATTTTTCTCGGGTTTAGCGTGACTAATAGATATGGATAGACGTTACAGCGATCTTGTTAATGACTTTATTGATATAGTTGAGGGACTTGGAAAATGGAATATTTCATTTTGGAAGTTTTCAGGAATTTGAAATTTCAAAATTTATATTCCGTACGTGAAATTGTCAAGCAGATCGTATGTATTTCCACAAAATTAATAAAACTTGCCAAAGCCAGACCTAGATAACTGAAAATATATTTCCTAGTCTATTTATCACCCATTCGCTAATTTTCAAGTCATTATGCGTTTATCCGCAATGTTTTCAATAAAATAAAAACATTTCCTCGTGTTATAAAATCCAATTAAAATTTCTGATTTTTTCGTTGTCTATAAAAATATATTAAACATCCGGTTTGGGCATATTTTTTTCCAAATCGCTTAGATACTTACGTACATATATTTCCGACGTCTAATGCACGAATTCTACCAGCCATTTTTATTTTCCTCCTATAAATAAATGACCACAGCATTTATTCGAACAAAGAAAAATGCCGGTATCGAATATCTCACACCTCCTACTCTCTTTCTCTCTCTTTATTTTTAAATCGGTTCGAATAAGTCGACGCGAAACAGAGAAAAATGGAGCGAGCCGTGAAAGTGATATCGATATCGAATATTGATACGCAATGTAAGATTTATCGGCTGATCAAGATCTAAATTGCGTCACGGGTTAAATAAACACTCCATTGGTACGTTATCTTCGCAATAACATATAACTTTGCGTCGGCAATGGCGCAATACAAACTGATTATTCTTCCTATATTGGGATATCCCATGGCGGACTAACACGTACAGTCAAGCATAGTCATAGATAGCATTTAAAATATTACTGCGCAATTCTAAATTACCGTCGACTATAAAGTCAGCCCAAAATTACGTATCGACGCGACGTTAGTCATTCCCAGCTTTATCGAGGTTTAACATGTATCTATCAGCGCCGGCTTGTTATAATTATCGAGACAAACGGCTCGAATCGTGTTACTCTTACACTTTTAGTTTATACAGCGTAAAATGGTACAAAGTTCTTCATTTTGTCTGATTTTACTTTGTTTACCTTTGTGTATTAACACGAGTCAATATAATTATTTATATTGTCATTTTTACCTTACGAGGTGTGTAAAATAATGTACTTTATACAATGCATCTTGATATGTAAAGTTATCGTTACTAGTTAGAAGTAATTATCGAGGTCAATAGTGGAAATGTAATGTCACCTGTTGCCATTGTCACATTTTTAAGTTATGAAGTATATAATACTGTAGAATACTGTAGAATTTCTCAATTTTATTATGTTTGAACGCGTATCTAACGACTCTAAATTAATTATTATTATTGAGATAAATGGTTCAAATGTAACTTCACTTGTTGCCATTGTGCCATTATTTACTTATGAAATATTCAATACAAAATGTAAAATAATTTACGATCCTTCCAGGATTCATTCTTTAATATCGATTCGTCAGTATTATACAGATATAATTATTGACGCGAATATAATGACACTACTATTGTACTATTTTTAGCACATAAAGTGTAGAGTAATGTAATGTATATCAACTCCTGTTAAGTGTATTATCAAGATAAACGGCTCGAATTAACTTCACTCGTCGCTACTGTTTGATTTTTATCGTGTTAAGTATAAAGTAATGTATATTTCTCAATTTGCTAACACTTTAATATGTACCTATGATTATTAGCACCGATTAATTATAATTATCGAGATAAATGACTGGAACCTTACCATTTCTCTACTTTTCGTGTAAAGTGAGATCTTTGTCTCCTGTCTGGATACGAAATTAAAATACGATTTTACCAAACCAGAAATTTGAAATATTAAAATAATAAGATATTTTTCTACTTTTACGTGTTCCTTATACTTCATAATTAATAGTATACTATCGCTGTGCGATTTTATACTAAATATACAAAATTTTACAAGTTGACCTTCTTTCTCGTTGAAACTGGCGAGAAATCCTTGTTTAATAGCGCAATAACTGTGTTTTCCTCTCTTTACATGTCTGTCGAATAAAATATTCCTCCTTTCTTGTTTGAAACTTCCTTTTATTTCTGAAATTACTTCGAACAGGATATTTCTTGTGAGCTGACTCAATTCAAGAGTTATTCTTGTTTCAAAGCATAATTCCGCAATGCCTATAAACTTTGTATTTAAAGAAGCCATGAATGAAAAATTATTAACAATTTATACTTCCAATTCACGGTTTCGTATATAAATATAAAAAATGAGCGAAACCAAACCAGTATACAATGATTGATGATTGAATTAATATTAAAACATCAATCAAAACGCCATTTATATTTATAATAATAGTAACAAATTGTTATTTCTTTATCTGTTTAAATTTAATAACTAATAATTAAGTTGAGCGTATTAAAACTCAATAACGAATAAAAATTTGTATACGGCAATTAAGTAATTAACATGTAACCCTAATTTTTTGACTTCAATAATATTTTAATACGTACGCAGTTCGCTACATCCGTTAATTATATTTTTAACATTCGCCATTCGAGTCTCACGAGCGATGGAGAATTAAGTTTCAATGGTTAAGGATCAAGACGATATTTTTCCATCATTGCCTCGACTTAAAGAGAACCTTCCGGAAATTACGGTCATAAACCGTGGCTCTCTACGGAAACCGTTAGGTCAGCCTAATGACGAGACTTGCCGAATGGCTGTGCGGTTCGAAAGACCCGAAAACAGTTCCGCCATTTTGCCAGGAAGGACTTCGAAGCGGAATTTCGGTTAATTAATCGTATGTAAATAAGATATTAAAAAGCTGCACCTGTAGAGCGCAAGAGAATAACCACATAAAGCATTAAAATATACAATTGGAGAGTAACAAAAAGCAAAGAAAGAATCGCAAACGTTGTAATATCGTCGAATTAACTCGATACCTTATCGTTACATATTCAATAACGCGACAAATCTATTCATTCGTGAAATACAAGGTTAATACGATACCCAGGAATAGTAACAGGAATAGTAATTAATACATTATCCGGGAATAGTAACAGGTATAGCAATTAATGCATTACCTAGGGATAGTAACCACGGTTAGCATCGATTATTATACGTTATTGTGTTGTTAGTTAATAATTTATTTGTTGGTTAATTACTGATTATTAGAATTAATTAAGCTTGATTTATATGAACGCAGGAATCGGTAATGTTTAAGCGGAGACAATGCGAATTGGGATGTTGATGTAATCGATTGAGGATCTTGAAGTAAATACTTACAATCAATTACATCTGACAAGTGATAATATAATAATAATAATATTTTAATTCTATCGTTGCGAAATGTTTTATTTTTCGTCGCAAATATTCCTATAAATATAAATTTCTCACGATACTTCATTTTTTGTTTCTTTCTTGCTGTAATAAATGGGTTGCCTCTCTTCCACTCTGGTCAATATGTACCTTTTTTTGTGACACACACAGTAGAGTATCAATGTCTAGGACATTAAGCTAAAAGAAATGTTACGCTTAGGATCATCTGGAATGCAAAAGATAAAATCCGAAATGATACTTCTTCTTTTCTTTCTTTTTCTGAGTTTAATGTCGTATTGACTGCATCGTTGTGGGTAGCAGGCATAACTTTTAGATTTAGTAGTATAGTTTTGTCTTTTTTAAATATTCACCTATGAATGGGACCTATAATTGACCGCAACGAAGGCTGGCATCGTCTCTCGTGCACCCAAACACTCATACCAGAAACTTATAGTAATTTCCTTTAACTCATAATAAATATACGTATGAGAATTCAACATCTCATTCTTTTGCCAATTACGCATATATCCCTACATACATATTGTTTTTCCTTATCACTGTCACAGCTTACGTGATTTCACGCACCGCATATTCTCGAATAAAGTGCATAAGGAATCTAAAGCATTCTTACCGAAAAGAGAATTCCTTGGAAATATAGTGTCCCGACTCTTTCATCAGCCACTGTATATCAATTCGCTGCGGTGTCAGCAGCGGTAGCCTGGTCTCGGCTTCCTTTATCACGAGGAGTCGATATTAATATATTGTTCGTCGCTGTAGAATCAATTTGTATCCCGTTTACTCAGCGTGTTTCAATTAATGGATATTTACCGCGGCGGCGATGTTTGCCGTGTAGATGGTAAATACGATTTGTCGTTTTAACCGTGGCAACCGGCGCACAGTCGAGTGGCCAGCGCGTAAGCCAGCGAAAAACAGGATCGCGCGAGGATAAAGAGACTTTATCGACGTCGTGCAGACGGTCCGCGTATAAATATCCCGCATATTTGTCCATAATTTATTTCTGCCGGCTGAAAGATACGCGCTAACGAATGAATAATTAAAAGCGCGGCCGGCGAGCCTCTTCGCGTCCAGAAGCGGCGAGCTAAATCGTCGGCGCGAATTAATGAAGCGGATGATAAGGGTACACACCGCAGCGATTTCCTTTTTCCAACGGGAAACGTTTCAGATTTAGCCACCATCCGTCGATCGTCTGCGGGATCTCGGTGTGTGCACGTGTATAGCCAACTATCGTAGGCGTAAGGACCCTAAGCGGAAAAGGGCAATAAACGAGAGAAGAAGCGGAAGCTAGTGGGCGAGGTGAAAGCTAGGCCCGTTGGGAGAAACGTTTGTCGATGAATAAAAACACTAAATTTAGATCCCTGAACTAGGAACTCAGAATTTAGAACTCAGAACTAAGAACTACGAACTAAGAACTAAGAACTAAGAACTAAGAACTAAGAACTAAGAACTAAGAACTAAGAACTAAGAACTAAGAACTAAGAACTAAGAACTAAGAACTAAGAACTAAGAACTAAGAACTAAGAACTAAGAACTAAGAACTAAGAACTAAGAACTAAGAACTAAGAACTAAGAACTAAGAACTAAGAACTAAGAACTAAGAACTAAGAACTAAGAACTAAGAACTAAGAACTAAGAACTAAGAACTAAGAACTAAGAACTAAGAACTAAGAACTAAGAACTAAGAACTAAGAACTAAGAACTAAGAACTAAGAACTAAGAACTAAGAACTAAGAACTAAGAACTAAGAACTAAGAACTAAGAACTAAGAACTAAGAACTAAGAACTAAGAACTAAGAACTAAGAACTAAGAACTAAGAACTAAGAACTAAGAACTAAGAACTAAGAACTAAGAACTAAGAACTAAGAACTAAGAACTAAGAACTAAGAACTAAGAACTAAGAACTAAGAACTAAGAACTAAGAACTAAGAACTAAGAACTAAGAACTAAGAACTAAGAACTAAGAACTAAGAACTAAGAACTAAGAACTAAGAACTAAGAACTAAGAACTAAGAACTAAGAACTAAGAACTAAGAACTAAGAACTAAGAACTAAGAACTAAGAACTAAGAACTAAGAACTAAGAACTAAGAACTAAGAACTAAGAACTAAGAACTAAGAACTAAGAACTAAGAACTAAGAACTAAGAACTAAGAACTAAGAACTAAGAACTAAGAACTAAGAACTAAGAACTAAGAACTAAGAACTAAGAACTAAGAACTAAGAACTAAGAACTAAGAACTAAGAACTAAGAACTAAGAACTAAGAACTAAGAACTAAGAACTAAGAACTAAGAACTAAGAACTAAGAACTAAGAACTAAGAACTAAGAACTAAGAACTAAGAACTAAGAACTAAGAACTAAGAACTAAGAACTAAGAACTAAGAACTAAGAACTAAGAACTAAGAACTAAGAACTAAGAACTAAGAACTAAGAACTAAGAACTAAGAACTAAGAACTAAGAACTAAGAACTAAGAACTAAGAACTAAGAACTAAGAACTAAGAACTAAGAACTAAGAACTAAGAACTAAGAACTAAGAACTAAGAACTAAGAACTAAGAACTAAGAACTAAGAACTAAGAACTAAGAACTAAGAACTAAGAACTAAGAACTAAGAACTAAGAACTAAGAACTAAGAACTAAGAACTAAGAACTAAGAACTAAGAACTAAGAACTAAGAACTAAGAACTAAGAACTAAGAACTAAGAACTAAGAACTAAGAACTAAGAACTAAGAACTAAGAACTAAGAACTAAGAACTAAGAACTAAGAACTAAGAACTAAGAACTAAGAACTAAGAACTAAGAACTAAGAACTAAGAACTAAGAACTAAGAACTAAGAACTAAGAACTAAGAACTAAGAACTAAGAACTAAGAACTAAGAACTAAGAACTAAGAACTAAGAACTAAGAACTAAGAACTAAGAACTAAGAACTAAGAACTAAGAACTAAGAACTAAGAACTAAGAACTAAGAACTAAGAACTAAGAACTAAGAACTAAGAACTAAGAACTAAGAACTAAGAACTAAGAACTAAGAACTAAGAACTAAGAACTAAGAACTAAGAACTAAGAACTAAGAACTAAGAACTAAGAACTAAGAACTAAGAACTAAGAACTAAGAACTAAGAACTAAGAACTAAGAACTAAGAACTAAGAACTAAGAACTAAGAACTAAGAACTAAGAACTAAGAACTAAGAACTAAGAACTAAGAACTAAGAACTAAGAACTAAGAACTAAGAACTAAGAACTAAGAACTAAGAACTAAGAACTAAGAACTAAGAACTAAGAACTAAGAACTAAGAACTAAGAACTAAGAACTAAGAACTAAGAACTAAGAACTAAGAACTAAGAACTAAGAACTAAGAACTAAGAACTAAGAACTAAGAACTAAGAACTAAGAACTAAGAACTAAGAACTAAGAACTAAGAACTAAGAACTAAGAACTAAGAACTAAGAACTAAGAACTAAGAACTAAGAACTAAGAACTAAGAACTAAGAACTAAGAACTAAGAACTAAGAACTAAGAACTAAGAACTAAGAACTAAGAACTAAGAACTAAGAACTAAGAACTAAGAACTAAGAACTAAGAACTAAGAACTAAGAACTAAGAACTAAGAACTAAGAACTAAGAACTAAGAACTAAGAACTAAGAACTAAGAACTAAGAACTAAGAACTAAGAACTAAGAACTAAGAACTAAGAACTAAGAACTAAGAACTAAGAACTAAGAACTAAGAACTAAGAACTAAGAACTAAGAACTAAGAACTAAGAACTAAGAACTAAGAACTAAGAACTAAGAACTAAGAACTAAGAACTAAGAACTAAGAACTAAGAACTAAGAACTAAGAACTAAGAACTAAGAACTAAGAACTAAGAACTAAGAACTAAGAACTAAGAACTAAGAACTAAGAACTAAGAACTAAGAACTAAGAACTAAGAACTAAGAACTAAGAACTAAGAACTAAGAACTAAGAACTAAGAACTAAGAACTAAGAACTCAGAACTAAGGAATGAGAACTATGAACTCAGAACTAAGAACTCAGAACTAAGAACTCAGAATTTAAAACACAGTATTTAAAATACAGAACTAAGAACTAAGAATTAAAAATTCAGAACTAAGAATTCAGAATTTAGAACTCAGACATAAGAATTTAAAACTCAGACATAAGAAGTATCTGTAATATTTTCGACGACCGAAGGGTTGATGGATGCTTTGAGGGGAAAATTAGAGAAAGTGATGGATGATTTTCGTGAGAAGAAAGTGTTTTATCGATCTTTCTAGCAAGAGCTTTGAAGAAGTCGTCANTGCTTTGAGGGGAAAATTAGAGAAAGTGATGGATGATTTTCGTGAGAAGAAAGTGTTTTATCGATCTTTCTAGCAAGAGCTTTGAAGAAGTCGTCAATATATTCATGACTCTTTTACCAATCATGGTCTTGTTTTGATGATAAATATAGTTACTATATGTGTGAGAAGTTTTCTTCACTTCCATCGAATTTTTTGACGTTATAGTTTCTTAATCCGGCAGATGCGAGGTTTGAGTTATATTAATAACAAATTTAGTTACTACAACGGTGATTGAGTCACGGATGGAAGTCATTTCGAGAGGTAAATTGTACCGTTCGAATTATAATCCACACGAGTACTCAGCTTCCATCTGTACCTCTAAGACCTCCCATTTCTCAGTTTGCAATACAAGGGATTGACAAGGAGGATTAATTACGCCATTGTCTTTTAATCAGTCCATTCAGCTAAGATACACATGGTACCCTTGACCCTGCTGGCCTGAAGGAATTTTATTCTTGGACCTTACCCTGATAAGATGAACTAATATCGTTCGTTGGACGAAACAAGCCCGTGAAAAAGATCGATGAAATGAATTTCCTGTAAGAATCGTCTACCTTTCTCAATAAGAAAAATTAATCAATCGGGAAATAAATAAATTAATCCTGCAGTGTTTTAATACACGTTATTTAGAAACGAGTAAGTGATATAACTCCTGTTATTCCGAGAAAGCAACGAGAAAAATTTATTAAGGGACGAGAAAGGGGTCATGTCGAGGAAGAAGATTGAAAAATTTCACGAACAATAGGGAAATTCTGTTTATAGATAGGAATTTTATAATACATTCTTTGTTTCCAAAATTCAATGTATAAAACAAAAATTTGTCCATTTATAATCATGAAATTTAACATCGCAATTATTCAGGAAGTTAACACAACGAAAGTTAACAAACAAAGTATCACTTCATGAATTTTTGTATATACTTTTTCTTATGAGACACACAGATTAAAATTAAATTTCGATATGATATAAGATATAGGAAAAGGAATTTTCTGTTTATTGATGAATGAGACGTTATTTTCTTGGTTTATTTTTAATTTAAATCTATATTTCAGAACACAAAGAATATATAAAAATTCAAATGACTATTTTATGAAATAAATATAGAATTGAATGAAATATCTATTAGTCAGAATAATATAATTAAGATTATACAATACCGATACTACTTTATTTAAAAATAATAAACAAAAGTAATCGTGTGAGTGTGTACATATATATGTTACGTTTAGATGGTCGTATCGTATGTACATTCGTAATTAACGATCTAATAAGATTAATTAAAAATATTTTTCAGTTCTATATCCCCCCAATATATTCCACCATCCAATAAAAAAAAAAATATCCTCCGCTCTTAACAAATATACCATAAAAATAAAACTCGCTGGACATTACCACCTTCATTACAGTTCACCCGGCAAGAAACTAAAATTAAACAATACCAGCGCGGCTACCTATCAACAGCTGAAACTAGCGTAAAGACCAAGTCGTATAAAAACAAAGTCGGGGGGAGGGGGGCTAGCAGCGTAGGAAGGAGTGTAGGTCATTCTCGGGTTCGAACTTTCCAATCGGCCCGTGTTCCAGCGGGAAATTTAAAACGCAATCGGTACGCCGGGAAGAACAATAATTCACGCGGGAAGTGGCCATCTAAAAAAGCGAAGTAATCTCTGCAGCTTGTCCCTATTCCCGTCCGTAAATCTCGGCGCGCCGCTCGGCCCGTTTCTGCATAGCGGGTCACGGAAGTCGAGCACGAGGAATCAAGGGAGAGAAGAAGTAAAAACCGTAGTAGCCGTCCAACTAATAACCGGCCGCGCTCGTATTCTCTCGCGAAACATCGGCCACCTACGAACCTCGCCGTTATCCCCACTCTGCCGTCGCGCTTACCCCCACTCCGCCTTTACCGGTACCCCCACTCCTGGGCGCAGTCGGTTCCGAGCGTGATACAGGGGCAGATGACCGGGCCGAGTGTTGCAAATGAATCGTTAAAGTCCGAATGGCAGGCGAGCGCGTCGGATACGTAGGAAATCGATGCCCGAGTAAATGATTTCTCCCGTGCACACAGCAGCCAGCGAACGTTCTCGCGCCTTTCGCGCCTCGCGCTCGGTGAAGGTAAGCAACATAAATCTTTCGGTAAGTCCCGGCCGCGTTCGGTATAGGCGCGCGCACACTCGGCTACCCGTGGCCGCTCAGCCTGTCGAGTGGCCGGATGATGCTTGCTACGTATAGCTTTTGCACCTCTAATATTGCACGCGTCAGTGCTGAAGTATTTACGGCCAGCGGATCGCGTAAGAACGCTACCGTGGCTTGCGCTTGCGGATTCTATCTTACGCTGCTGTTTTTCAATATGAAAATTTCGCGCCTCCGAACTGCCTTGTTTTATGGCGCCCGTTTTAGCGTGTACGCGTTCGTTTGCGAGATAATACTCGGTCGGGCTAGGTCGCTGCACTGAGAATGAATTTTTTGGACGGACAAGGGGTAGAGGCGCGGATTGTGTCGGTGGATTTAATGGGTATTATATGTCTTTGGGCGAGGAAAGTTTTAGGTGCTGTGTTTGGGTAGTAATTTGGACGATGGGGTTAGGAAATTGCATTACTCGCATGAAATATTTGAAGGACGTATTTATATATAATTATTTTACCGATAGAAATTTTATACTTTTTATTGTAAAAGTTGATGCAAGGTGTATTATCATATTATTTTCCAAATAACAATTAACACATTTTATGCTAGTTCTATGATATCATATGACTCAAGTATCACTATTCATATTTTTGTAATCATTTGCCTCCTTTTCTTTCTTACTTGGTCATTTTTTTACAAATGAACGAAACATGTTTAAAATATTTATTCACTATTACTGGTAAAATTTCTCTAACATGCAATGTAGTAATAGTATTTTAAATAAACTTTGTAAAGCGTCAGTACGTCGTTCTTAGTTATAGACGGTTAGTGACGTACCGAGGAAGTACTAGATGAATCTGAAGTGGACTGTTTTTTTTATTTTGTAATATGTTGAACAATATTTATGTAATAATATGTAATTTACTTAAGGGAGCGTGTGGTGTATACGACAGTAGGTTGGCTTCTGTGTATATTACAAGAATTGTCCTGATTCTGTCTCGTTCTTACAAGTTCTAGTCCTTTTATATGAAGTCATAATTGGTTTGTATAATAACTCTATTGTCGTATCTTTACCTGGGATACGGGGTCGGTAATTCATCAATTATAGAACAAAAACGCCGTTTCAAGGCTTAACAAACTTAATGCGAATATTTTAATATCGTTAATGATTTTATAATTTTATAGCATTGAATTTGAAGTAGCTCAATTTAACACTCGTTGACAAGCCGTTTAAATACTCTTATATTACTTTAAGGGTGGCAAGAAAATTTGTATAATCTCGTTAATTATTTCTCCACTACTGGATTTCCTATATTTACTATTTCCTTGAAACATTAATTGCTATAAATTTTAGCTATAAATTTCTCTTAATTTTGTCATCGTTATATTTAAAAATATATACTGTAAGTGTAATTTATTTTTCTACTTTGCTTACCACTTTGTAATCAAATTTGTCGAGTACCGTGGTACACTTTTTCGAGTTATTTACACATATTACACCTCTTTTAAGCGATACTTCTGTTTGCATTGAAATGTTACGGGTCGCATCAAAGCATTCGCCACTTGTCCTTTAACCCTCTTCTCGAAGAGCTCTCTAGATTGAGAAGTTTCCTCACCTTGACGTAGCATGCATTCGACATAAGAGTCTTGTAAACATCCCCTACTATTCCCACCTCTACTCAATATGTACCACACGGTATAAAATGCGTAGCGAAATTATTAGAAAGTGCAACGTTGAAGATGACTATTAGAAATAACGGTGTCACTCCGGATTCGTTTCTTTCTACTTCCTTCTCTCGTACTAAATACTTCAAAAATTACACAGACATAAAAAAAAAAGGAAAAAAGAAAACAGAAAACGTAAAGGATGGAATAAAAATATCATTTTTGAATTGTTGATGCAAATGAAAACGTGTTTCAAACACCTGACTGACACGCAAATAACTGTTTCGACGAATTACAATCAACATGGGAAGTGTTTAATTGAAGGAGAAGAAGATTATGGGAGAAAATAAGTTTGTTAATTGATTTATGAAATTGTTTTCTCGTTGATTCCAGTCTTTAAGAGTTTACGTCAGTAGAAGAGAGAAAACAGCTAGTCGATCCCTTTCCAATATATCGACGAAACTTCCACGAGCTATCACGATGTACCATAAATTCATAAGCCTTGTATCTCCAAGAATAAGTCATAAACAACGAGCAATATTTCCTAGCCACGCATATCCTTGAGACTCGTGACAAATTAAAATACTCGTAGAAAAAGCGAATAATTGGTAAAAGGTAATTTGCTAATTTAGATATCAGAAATTTTTCGATTCGACTGGTAATGTAAATGAAGTGACATTATCTGGAAAAGCGTTAAAATTATGGAATACAGTATTAGTACGGGACCCACTATCAACTCCCATTGGAATTGTAATATATGTATCTATTTTGTACACAGGAAAATAATTTTAATAAATGAAGATACACATGATGCTAAACGAAATACAATAAAAGAAAAAGTATTAAATATATTAAACTTATCTAACGACGTTGTTGATTATAAAAGATGGCCACATTTTATATCGAATGTATTGCAAAATTATTTTCGAAATATTATATTCTATACTTTCAAAATAATATACCTGCCTTTATATTTCAGTAAAAAATATAAAAAATTGTTTCAATTTAACACCGAATATTCCACTACATAATATTCCTAATAATTCTAGGCTCTCAGAGGAAAATTGAAAATTTAGTTACGACTCTGTTATATAATAAATCAATTAGGTATACACGTTGAACGCCCAATAATTCGATAATTTATTTTACGTAGCGACCATCGTTCTTGCCCTTGCCACTAGATGGATTTCAACTTAAAGAAGGTTCGAAGACCTTCTCGCAAGTCCTCGGTAAACCCTCCGATTCCTATATATACCACACCTTCGACCTTCGAATAGTACCCCGTCTAAGGCAGGGCCTGCTACCTAGCCTTACCGATGAGTCCGCTAGCAGGCCCGGGACGAAACGGGTCATCCCTTCTTCCTTTCTTCTCCTTTCTTCCATCTAGCACCGCAACAACAATGGCAGCTACTTCAGGAAGAAAAAAAGACCCTTCTACAACAGGTGACGCCGAAGTAAGGACAACGCAATCTTCCAGCAACCGGAGTCGTATGAAGTTGGCTTGGCATCAATAAGGACGAAGCGGTGCATAGGATTAGCATATAATGTTAATTATAGTATTAATATATTCTAGCATAAGTTAGCATAATCAGCAGCGGCCCTACTGATGATGATCCAACTACAAACACAACAAGGAAGATGCAGTTTACTACAGCCACGATCGCTGAGACTTTCGTACCTCACTCCTAGGTTGGCCAACACACACGAAGCTCGGACCCATTCTGATCGAACGAGAATGACGGCTGGACGACAAAAACCCTCTCTCTAAGACACACGATCACTGGGACAGCCGAGAACGACACACGAAAAGGGCCCCTATACAGATCACGGAAGAAGGGGACAATTCAGGCTTGCAGCACGCACTCGCCGATTATAAATTCGACTTCCTGATCGCTGAATCTACGCTATGCCTATCCTAGGAATGCAAAATACGGCCGCCACAGGCTTAGAGCAACGTGCTCGCTAAGAAAAGCTCTCTCTACTGATTACAGGAGTGACGACGCACGGCTCGAGCAACGAGCTCGCCACATAAATCGACGAAAAAGGAGCAGCAACATACAAAGGCGTTTAATCCATCCCATCCTAGACCACAATGACCTAGACCTTTCAATAGAATTCCTCGTCTAAGGCAGGGCCTGCTAGGTAGCCTTACTGATGAGTCCGCTAGCAGGCCCGGGACGAAACGAATTCCCTTTCTTTTTCTTTTGCTTTACTGCAATGGCGCAGTTACTTGACACACGATCAAGGCAGAGGATCCCGTTAAATATTTATTAAATAATATATAAATACTGAAATTGATATTAAATAAATAAAAATTTAGTTTGTTCTATAAGTTTTTGAATTTATTTTTCTTCTAAGGAAAATTTAGCGATGCATAATTTTCTTATTCTTGAAATATATGCTCTTCTTAATCATTCAACGTTACTTGCTGTCAAACAAGATCTATTTCCATCTTTAATAGAATCTTTGTATTAAACAGTCTCGATCAGTCACTGTTTCCAGAGTTTTCAGTTCAAAATCATATATCACCCTTGAATTTTTAGCCTTATTCATCTTATTGAAGGTGTTAGCAGGTGTAAATTAGTTATAAGCTAGCTATAAGTTAGTTATAAATGAGTTATAAACTATACGGTGTATGTTAGTTATAAGAAAGATATGAGTTAGATATAAGCTAATTAAAATTCAAGCATAGAATTTAAGCATGAATTAACAAAAATTAGTATGTAAGTCGACAATAAATTACTAATAAGTACAAGATATCTCTTACAGCGAAATGTAAGTTATGAGGCATTGAGGTAAGGTAAGTACCAGCAAGGAAAGGTAAATGAGGTAAGTATGGAATAAGTATAAAAAATAAGTTCAGTATCAGTAAAGAAACGTAAGGTAAGTATCGGTAAAGTAGGAATGACGTCATTTCTTGAAATCGTCCAGTGAGCGACCTCCTGTCATGTTATATTCTCCTGATACAAAATCGCAAAATTGGCCGCAAATTTCTCGGCGGGGAATTCTTGACCGATTTTGCGACTTTTTATCAGGAGAATATAGTTCATAGGAGGTGGCTCGCCGACCGATTCCGAGAAATGACGTCATTTCCAAGAATTCTTATAATGCCTTATTTTCCTTTCTTTGCCGATACTTACCTTATTTTTTCTACTTTTTCCATACTTACTTTACTTACCTGTCTTCATCGATACTTACTTTGCTCCTCCAATTTATCTTTTTTACCTTTCTTATCTCTTTTTAGAGATACTTACCTTACTTACCTTGTTTACTTACCTTAATTCCTCGCAGTTTGCATATTGCTGCAAAATTAATTTCAAAAATATCGCTTACTTATTACTATCTTATTACTAATCTATTGCTAACTTCACACTAACTTATGTCTAATGAATGACTAGTTAATAACTAATTTATAACTAACTCACAACATACTTACAGTTATTTTATTACTATTATTCCAACCTTCATATATAGCTCTAAGTTTGCCATCGTTCTCTAAATAAATTAATTTAGAAAATTTTGAAAAATTATTTCGAAAATCCCTCGACTTTTCCGAAATTTCATGAATTTTTCTCGTACAGTACGGTCCATGGTCTATAACGCAAAATTGGGCCCATATTTGTATCCCTTTCCTACATGGAATAATAATTTTTCCAATTCCCATAGATATCCGCTGCAAGCAGAAAATTATTTCATGAACCTTTTGCTTTGAGCAATAGAAAGATGACCGCTAGTTGTTCAGACAAAGAAGGTGAGAAGTAACCCGAGTTTGCCAACTCACCGTGAAAAGAGTCCGCAAAAGAGTTGGAGGAGCGAAGCGCTAAATTCGCTACATAATGGACGGAAATTTTGCAAGCCGGTGAGACGAAGGATCAGGACTCGTGGTTCCTCGCGAACGAATTCACCGCGGTGCGAAGTCCGTCGCGAAGGTCAGAGGGAACCGGCGCTGAAAGAGCATCGGAGAGGAGAGGAAGCGATGCGGAGGGCATAAATATTAATTGTTCGAAACATGTAAATACGTGCGGGGAGAACTGCGGCGCGACGGGTTTAGGAGGATACTGCAACAGCACGTGCATCCCAAATGGACCATTATTCCATCAGCGACACAAACTGTTGGGTAACTCGGTCGAGCAAAGTGGCTCGTGGACTCTCCTTTGGTTTCGAGTCCCGGTTAAAGGGAGACCGTGTCCTGGAGGAGGAGCGAGTTAGACCGGGACGGGGAGCAGGGGACGCCGGTGACCAGAGAGAAAATGGTCAGTTTAATTTTTGCGAATGCTTGCCAGAAATAATCTCTTGCCCGGCCCGGCTAGGGCTGATTGCTTGATTTCGACAAACATCACTCGTTCAACCAGATCTGCCGGCGCTATCGTCGGGTATTCGGTCTACGGGAATTAGGCTGTCGTCCAACCGACTGTCCTCCGTGGTCGGCATACCAAATACACTCGGAATTTCCAGTTTCTTAATCCAATTAAGCGTGGTCATGGTGCTTTGCCACGGTACGTATGAGACGGCCATGGCTGACGTTACGGCGCACAGCCGGCAATTTCCCCGAAAACCTGGCCGAAATTCAATTTTTCAGGTGTAAAACTCCGTTTCCCTACGAGGTGCCCAAAGGACGCATGAATTAAATATTACGTACAATGTAAGAGCGTTACAAAGTTCGTTATTGTTTTAGAATTTATGCGAGATCGTCACGAGGTTACCAATGTCCATAATTTTAATTATTCGCACTTCTCAATTACAATACTCGGTTATCAAAGATTAAAAATAAGCCATCGAGTGTACTTTCTACGAATATTCATTCATTTTTACAAAAAGTTTTTCGTTTAATAGGAATTCACATTTTGCCATAGAATGCGAGTGTCGGAAAGCTTCCAATTCGATTAGATCGACAAAATATTCGATACTAATTTGTATAAAACGTTTTAATTATTTTCTTATACTAACAACAATCGACAATTATTCTTGATGTAAAATAATTAATTTACTTATTTGAAGTAAAATATGAAGAAAAATGACACGTGAATATTTTCAAGAGTATTGTTTTTGCAATACATACATGTAGTTCTTCGATTGATTTCATGGAAGGTAGATATTAATGATTTATCATTAATACCGTGTGTCCCACGTGTCCGCACCTGTATCCGCATAATCGATCATTCGCGTGATCGGAATTGGCATAACGGATGACGTCCGTGACGAAGCTTCGACCGTAGCCAAGAGTAAGCCAAGCATTTCGATTAAAAGCGAGACACGAGGGGAGAAGAAGGCCTTTACCGATTTCTCGCTGGTTGCGCCAACAGCACGAAGAGGCAGGGGGAAGAAAAGGGAAGCTGCAGAGAAGACTGGAGGGAGGAACGAGCGTTAATATGGAAGACAGGATGAAGGAGACGCGGCAGGATGTGCTCCAGGCGCATTTCACGCAAAGTTCCGCCGACTAGGTAGGTACAAGTTTTAGACCGAACAGCTTCCTCTGCTCCGTCGCCGCGTTCCTTAATAGGCAGGTCCCACTTCGCGGGACACACCTACCGTCAACCACCGCCACCCCAACCCTGCCTGTTATACCTGTCCTCCGTACCCTTCTTTCCCTCCGAACCTGCACGTCTCGCTGCTCTGGGTTCAGCTTCCACCGAGTGAAAGCCATCGAGGTCACCCTCGAGTACTGACCGGGGTCGAGCAAGCCTTTCTTCGCATCAGGTTGAATCGTGTCTCTGTTCTTCGTTAGGTTACGATTTCGAGTCGTGTTCTTCGTTACATTCCGATTTCGAGTCCTGTTCTTCGTTACGTTACGATTTAGAGTCGTACTCCTCGTTACGTTACTATTTCGAGTCGTGTTCTTCGTTATGTTCCGATTTCAAGTCCTGCTCTTCGTTACGTTACGATTTCGAGTCCTCTTCTTCGTTACGTTCCGATTTCAAGTTCTGTTTTTCGTTATGTTATTATTTCAAGTCGTGTTCTTCGTCGCGTTACGATTTTGAATCGTGTTCTTCGTCACATTACGATTTCGAGTCCTATTCTTCGTTACGTTACGATTTCAAGTCTTGTTCTTCGTTACGTTACGATTTCGAGTAGTGTTCTTCGTTACGTTACGATTTCAAGCTCTGTTCTTCGTTACGTTACGATTTCGAGTCTTATCCTTCGTTGCGTCACAATTTTGAGTCGTGTTCTTCGTTACGTTACGATTTCGAGTCCTGTTCTTCGTTATGTTACGATTTCGAGTAGTATTCTTCATTACGCTACGATTTCAAGTTGTGTCCTTCGTTACGTTACGATTTCAAGCTCTGTTCTTCGTTACGTTACGATTTCGAGTCTTATCCTTCGTTGCGTCACAATTTTGAGTCGTGTTCTTCGTTACGTTACGATTTCAAGTCCTGTTCTTCTTCACGTTACGATTTCGAGTAGTGTTCTTCGTTACGTTATGACACGTTATAGATTTCCAAGTTTTGCCTACGGCGGTTATGGGGTAAGTGCGGTTACGGTGTTCATCACGCTCTTCTTGTCGTAACGTGACTTCGGCTGGTCCTCTTCGTGGTCAGATGCTGTAGGACCAAGGTAGTGTGCACGAGGAAATGCGACCTAGGGTTGCTTGTCATTTTTGAACTTTTGTTTGCATTTTATTTTTGGTTGTATTCCGACAAATATCGTAGGAATGGAATGAGTATGGTACTGAATGAATGGTTGGACCCAGGAGGAATGTATGATCTAGGACTCTGAGTGTCTGAAGTACCTGGCCCACCCAAGGACCAGGAGAAAACAAAGACAGGCTTTTCACTTGAAAAATTGGGGAAATTCAAACGCTGATTGTTTCCTTGAAAATTTCTATCCCGAGCATAATTCGAATCAAATCGAATCGAATCGCTGGAATTGTTAGAAATCCTGTGGAAGATTTCGTTGCCAAGTGATTTCACTTCAATTCATGATTTGGGTTAGGTTTGGATTAGTTTCGGTTAGATTTGAGTATTTCATACCTGTGTTCATACTTGTAT
>NIJG01000053.1:69626-92104 GCA_002201625.1 Euglossa dilemma | reverse complement strand
TGAATCTCTGAACGTATCAATCGGTTTGGCAACAACCAGTAAAATATTGATTTCGCGAAAATAGAAATTTGCAAATAATGCATACAACGTAATAAAATAAAATAGCAAATATTGCAACAAACTTTGAATATACCAAACTTTCTGCAAGAAAATTCTACTTCTACTTTTCTTCATTTTGAATTCAACATCTTTACTCAGATGAAATATAGCTCATGAAAATTTCAACTTACAAAGTGTACCCTTGTGTAATATATATTACGTTACTTTCTTGCTCTCGGTAAAACAAAAGTGTACTTTCCTTTGCCATTATTTATTAAACATTTGCATAACTCGAAGTAGAAACTTCAGCTCCTTACAGAAACATTCCTTCAAAACATTTACTCACTCCCAATTAAAAGAAAAAATCAATTGAAAATTCTATTATACGAACAATAAACGTTCGATTTACCACACTTCTATTCAATTCAATTCTCAAATAAAAATGCAAGAATCTAATCGCACGAACCACGTCGCATCGCGTAATTTCAATACAAGCTCAATTAAAATCCACCCCCGTGTCATACCACCTCCAAGTGGCATTCGAAGCAGCGATTAATTGTCTCTACATATAACGAGTCGACGTATCGAAAAACAAAAAAAAAAAAAGAGGATATCGCGAAACGAGAGAAGCGTGATACGTCGAAAAAATCTGACGAGATTCGACTGATTTACCGTTATTCACCGTCGAAAGGTGTCCGGCGATAAATTCCTCGATTATTCCGAACGATAGCATTACAGAGGAATTCCGCGATCGTCGAACGGTATAACAGTCGCTAAATAAAAATGCGCTATAATAACGACAGGCCGCGTGACGACGTAGAACGAGCCAGAAACGTCCGCAACGCTTTGGCAAATGCATCTGTCAGCGAGGGAAAGCGGCACGGGAATGGCTTTCCCCCACCTCCGCAACCCTCCGACACCCCCACCCCGCCACCCTCCAGCCGAAACCGGTACACCTTCCCCCACCCGCGCGCCCGCTCTCGCCCGCAGACCCCGTCGGTTCAATCGCTCCGTCCCACTCGAATCAGCCCGTTTCATCTCGCTTTCGCGCTATCCCGTTCCCTCCGGCAATTACTATAAATCAGAATCGCAGTCAATATTTAATCCTCGTGGAATGGTGTTCAGGCAGAGGGAAAGGGGAACGAACGAACGAACGAACGAACGAACGAAGGGGTACACGGAGAGCGGTGACCACGGGGGTATAGTCGGGAACTGATGCAACAATGCCAGTAATGCGATAAAATATACTACGTGTCGAGCGTGGTGGGGGGTGGATCCAGGGAAATGGGCGAAATGTCCACCGCTCGTGCACTGCCTGACCATCGTTCGTTCGGTATCACTCGGTATCGTTCGTTGATTCGTTCGTGTCCTCTCGCGCGAGCCACACGGACATCCACGACGACAGACTGGCTGGGAAGATAGACGCGCTGGGAGAAAGGACCGAAACGGAATAGAATAGAATACGTTGCACGGTATCGCTTCTCTTCGCGATCGCGCGAATCGATCGGTCCTCTTTGTTTTGCTTACGAAGTAGTAATTCCGTCTCACGACGAAACCGGGACCCGACTGACGACCGGCACGCGTGTTTGCATTTTAATTAAATCGGTGATGTTAGAGAGAGAGGGAAAAAAGGAGCAGAAAATGGAAAGTTCGACGTCGTTCATTTGCATTTTTCTAC
This sequence comes from Euglossa dilemma, assembly GCA_002201625.1. Lineage (NCBI taxonomy): Eukaryota > Metazoa > Arthropoda > Insecta > Hymenoptera > Apidae > Euglossa > Euglossa dilemma. The sequence goes on along the minus strand of NIJG01000053.1, from coordinate 90,387 downwards.
TCCTACCCGAGCTACCGCTTTTTGCCCATTTTGCTGTTCTTTTTCCTCTCGTTCTATCTGTTTAGAGACAGTTAAGAGAACTTGTTTGGGAAACGAGGAAAAGAGGATAAAATCGGTTCCTGCGATACCGGCGAAACGCATTGAGTACTGGAAACGGGGTATTTGGTAATTTCAGCTAGGAAATATTAAGCTTCCACGCGAATTTTTAGTTCCGTTAGTAAATGAAAGAGATCGTATGGGGTAACACCTTCTTTGATATTAAACTCATTTTTTCAATGTTTTATGTCTTTTCATAAATAGTGTTCTTTGACGTTGAATTATGAATTCATTATTCATAATCTAATATGGGAAATTTAATATCAGAAATTGAATAAAATATATGGTGTTTATATTAACAACATTGAAAAGCCTCGTCTGGTTGTGGTCATAGTAAAATATATGCATTCATTCGATAAAGTACACATTATAAAATTTCGCATGCCATAAATTTTTATAGCATACCATAACCTCGTAAATTCTTGGTATTATTGAAAACTATCGCCATAACAATAACAGTTTTTTAAAGATGTTATTGATCGTTAAAAAGATTCATATACTCTTTATACACATGCATAAGCTTGTATTAAAAATAGAAAATCGAATATTTTATTATTATTNCTAATATAATTATAAATAAAGCAATAAAATATGTAACAACAAAATGAATAAAAATAAACTAAAAAAATAGTTTATATCATTCTTTGTTGCACGAAATGGAATATTAAATAATTCTATGCTACGTTTATAATTTACAGTAATTTATTATAGCAAAATAATAATTTTTCAATTATTCTATAACCTAAAATATTGTTAACATATCAATTGTTAATTTTGCCTAGATCAAACAGATTATGCAATACAATAATAAAATAAATATCTTTAATAAATGCAAACTCTTTATACAATTTACTTCCTTTGAAACAAATGTTATATATTTGCCTGCTAATCAAATATTCGCATGACTTCTTACAAAATTATGTTCTCCTACCCTTTCACCACGTAAAAAGGAGGATCGGAGTGTACTTTGTTCCTCAACTTTTGTCAATAAGTGTAGGATTATTACCTCGTTCCCATTTTTCTTCCACAAATTTGCCAGAAATATCAGCACACGAAGGTGTGTTCCAATTCGAAGTGTCGGAACAGTACGACGATAACAGCACCGGCACACGAGTACACTCGATCTTTGATCTACTCCGTCCTATGCAATCACCATTGCAATTATTCAGAAAAAAACTTGATCGGAAATAAGGAGCAAACAATCTCTTTCTGCACGGTCGACATGCATGCACCGTGAAGAATAATCGTGTAACTAGATCAGCTCGATGAGGACCTTCTCCATCTCTCCTCGGAACAAGTAGCAGCTAATATTTACAATAGGAAGCGAAGTGGTCGCGTGCCATCCAACCATAAACGATGGAATTGCAACAACTTCTGTTTTATTAGGGAGGCAAGTCCGGCAGCGTACCAATCCCAATGTCATTATTGCGGCAATAGTGGTTCGTGATCTTATTACTGTCATTATTATTGCTATCGTGGCTGAATCGTACGGTTCTCCGCGATTCGAATTGGACGTTCATCACGTTGAAAGTATTTTAATAGCTTATCTCAGTACGACGCGGTGTACCCTGTTTCGTCGAACAATTTTGCAAAATAAATTAAGCTGAATTTTCGCCGAGTTTGCGGTAAAAATAATGGAAATTACACTGGTCGCTCTTTCGGGTAGTTGGTGAGTTTGTTTGAGGTACGAGAGGGTTCGAATTTGATTGGCTATGAAGTTCAGGGTATACTTAGGCATGATATAGGTAGGTTGACAGGTAATTATTAATTAACGATTAGTTTCTTAAGCAAGAAACTTCAGTCTAATCTAAATGTTTGTAGTTCTTAATAGAACGATTAATGCAACGAATAATACAATACATTATGGATGTAATATGAAATTTTATTTTATTACACACTATACGAATATTTAATTCGTTTGACGAAAGTGAATAGTCCTTAATTAAAAATATTTTAATTATTTTCTTTCAAAATAAAAAGTATTTCAAAACATATTACAAAAAAATGAATGCATAGCTTAGGCTAATACCTGTGAGTACGTGACAAAGAACGAAAGTAACTGTGTGCAAGAGGACCGAGTATAAGAACTGCTTATAACAATGAAAGTTTAGGTATGTTCTTGAAGGTTAAGAATTAGAATAAAATGGAATGAATGCGTAAGGGTACATACACACTTTTTGACAATTTTCAGCGAGAATTCAGAGAGAGACTTAAAAGAAACATTTTGCATGAATGAGTGTTATATTTTGTTTTCAATTATGAGATATAGGATATATTTGTGTTCCATTACTTAGAAGCGCTAAAATGCTGAAAAGCTGACATATGCATAGTCCTTATCGGTATTTTGTTTCATGAAGATTACACGAAGAAGTCAATCTTCATCCAACATCAGCGACGAGAGTTACGTACAATAAAACCTTATTAAATATAATAACAGAAAGTGTTCATTTATCGTATAACATTAATAAAGCTGTCATCCTTATAAAAGAAGCGTAATTACTTCTCGAACCTCTATACTACTATCTACTTCATCTTCACACGTCATCGTCACACTTGAGAACAAAGTTCCCTAGTCAGAGAGTAATCCGAAATCTCCAAAACGCTACTTTCCATGACCCAGCCTCTCCCTCTATTATACGTATTTCTCACCGTCGAAATAGAGTTACGTGTTTAATTAAAAACCCTTCCTTAACACCAAGTATCACCTAACATCCCTCAATCTAAAACAGACACTTGGCAAACTAGCCCTTAATCTATCACGAGAGAACAATCTGCTATGGAAACAGGACCGACGGACGCGAGACGAGAGCTCTAACCAAGGAACGCGGTTGAAGGAACGATGGCTTGGAGGACGAGTCGCGGGGGGTAAGTAACAGGTTGCAGCAGGTAGAATGGCTGGCGATCATTTCGGAAGCGTGGAGGTTCAGAGGAATGCGAAAAGTGGTTGTTCGACGGTGGTGACACGTAGCGGCCAATAGCGAACGCGAGAGCTCGCAATGGAGATGAAGTGCCGCGAGGGCAGGGAGTCATTGTGGGCAGAAGAATGGTTTCTCAAGGGTTGGCTCCTCAGGGAAATCAGAAGCAGTGGGCCTCCGGGATAAACCAAGCAGATCTCGGCGGAGGTTCGCCAAAGTAGCTTGTCAATAACTTAAATCTCAATCGTAACTTGCTGCTCCCAACTGATTTCCGTTTCTGCGACTCGTATCTTCCGCTTCCCGATATTCATACGCTGACGTATCTTCCGCATGGTTACAAAGAGTATTCGTTCTTTGATTCCTGATCCACGTATCCTGCCTGAGCCGCCATCGCGTTTCAATATATTTCTGTTTACAGCCGCGTCGTTTCCCTTGTTTTGGAAACTGAAATCGCTTTCATCTTTGGTTATCGAATATTGGAATATGAATTAAAATTGCGTTATCCGAGGATAATAGATATGCATCGATGGGTCGTCGCGATAACCCTTTGTGCCCTGCGATTTTTTTGCGTTAAGGAAACAGCGAGACCAAACTTTGAAGCTTTTTTACCAAGTCGGCGAAATTTGTTGCACTAGCATAGACAGAAATCGATTGTAAATCGAATTAGAGAATTGTTTTACTTCGACGTTTTCTGTGTCTGCGTATTATTAGAAATTTAATAGCGATTGTTAAACTTAATCATTTTTCTAAATAGCGATTTTAACCGAGAATCGTCTATTAATACCGGAAGATTGAATATAGAGTAACTATTGTAAGTGATACTCGATTTTTTCCATGGCAATGATGATTGTATTAAAATTTTGTAAATGTGAAAATGTATTTACGAGTGAAAGGCTAAATGGAGAGTAATTTTTGTTTTGGAGATATCCGACTTTTTGTATGATTAATAATTTTACTCAATTCCACCGGTGTAGGATTGCGTCGATGAATGACGAATAGCGAGAGATTAAACGGGAAGCAACTTTTGTATGAGTTATCTGAGTTTTTGAATGATTCACAATCTTATTAAAATTATGTAGAAATATATCGAGGAGTAATAAATGATGATGCATACAAAATTGTAGTAATTATTTTACGCGTACCATAGAACGAAGCAGTTTATAAACCACTGTTATAAAATAACAATAAAGCAAATACTTAAAAGGCAAGGATAATAGCAAAATATCGAAGTTCGTACATTGATTCTGGCAATTTCCTGACACAAATTTCGTTTAAAAAATATAAAACTAAACCNTTATAAAATAATAATAAAGCAAATACTTAAAAGGCAAGGATAATAGCAAAATATCGAAGTTCGTACATTGATTCTGGCAATTTCCTGACACAAATTTCGTTTAAAAAGTATAAAACTAAACCTCCGAAATCTGTCACAGCACGCATAATGTTGAATTAGAAAAGAAAGCCGGGTAAAACTAAAGCGTGGGGACAATAAAACAAAAATTAAACGATTTATTTTCTAAAACCGTACGTCTCATATTGGCATCTGGCGAATTTGAGTTTCCTGTCACCAAATTCCGAAGCTTCCAAGCCTCATCATAAAAATCCAATGCATAATAAACAAAGCAACGAAGAAATCGTGTAAAATTTTTGCTTAAAATTCGACAAAACAAATCTCCGAACGCCCGCATAAAAAGTCCGTTTAAACAACCAATGGAAAACAGTCCGGGCAGTATTTCACGGGAGCAGGAGAACGAGCGAGGAAAGGCCTGGAAGAAACTTAGGTCGGGAACGATTTTAATCAAGACCTCTATTAACGACTAATTCGTCACGAGAAGCGGTTGTTCGTTTCTAGTCCCGGTGCACGGTTCGCAGCGGAGTCGGTCCTGGCCAAAGAAGAATATTTCCCAGCGAGAAATCCGAGGCAGTGCCGTGAAGTAGAACAAATTTCTCCCTAGAACGGGACACGAAGAAGAACGATGAGTTGCATTAACGCTCGAAACTCGCCGGAAACTCGGCACGATCAATCTGTAGAGCCCGCGCGAGATGCGTCTACGGCGACGGATACTTTGTTAATTCGATCCGCAAGGAAAGGCTGAAGATCCGCGCGAGACCGCGGCCTGGAACGACCAAAGAGCTGGCACGCCAACTATCCCTAGATGTAGCTAATTTCACGGTGTTGCCCAGCATTAATACGAAAGTGAGTCGGAACGAACGCGTCCGGAGTAGTACGCGGGGTGGCCGTCGCGGCGCCATCGCGACGCTTCGTCCCTCTGCCGGCGTCGCGCCGCAACTAGGCGTTCCACGGACTTTTCGTCACCGATGGAGATTGAATTTAAGGCATCCCCGATAACCTCGTTACTCGACAATCGGCTGCCACGACTGCATCCCTTTCTTTCTACCACTCCCTTTTTTTACCTTCCACGCACCGCCGACTTTCCTCGCCCTCTTTTTTCCCTCCCTTTTTCTATTCGTTACTACCGGGAGACGTGATTTTTATGGCACGTCGAATCATTTCTTTCGACGACTCGCGCGAAGATTTTATTCTTCGGGAAACTTAATTTTTTAGTGGATTGATGGTTATGCACGAACACGGTGGATTGAATAAAATGGACATTGATCCTTTGAAACGAATCTATTTAAGAGAAATGTATCTGAAGAATTAAAGGACATTGTATACATCGAAGTTTAGGAGTCTTTAAAGAACTTGAGAAAAGTTTGAAACAGTTTTAGGAAAACTTATCATAGACCGATGTATTGGCTAATTTTATTAAATTTAATATATATTGCGACAGGTACTTAGTTAAAAATTAATTTTTCTGTGGCTAAGAGAAAGGTAACTATCGAAGGTCTAATAACAAGTCAGATTTGCCTCCTAATGAAGCGAAGCCAATTTTATTAATAAATTAAAACGATGCATCGGTGCTACTGTATACAAATGTCTACAATAAATGAGAATAAAAGAAGTTGCGTATTATTTGTAACGCAAGATGATACAATGAAAAGTAAATGTTGACAAAAATTTTGATCGAATTGGTCTCCAAGTGTAAAAGTACTAAAGTAAAAGGCAATTTAAGAAAATTATTAGTATTATTTATTGTGATTTTTCGAAATACTGCATAAATATTAAAATTCGAACAAATTTGGCGTTTTAATGTAACGTTAAATTTCGTATTATTGCGCATTTTCATATAATATTGCTGTTTGTTGGACGAAATATTTTAAAAGCAATTTATCACTCGCTGAATGGAATAGTGAATTTATCGGTGCATATAACTTTGCCAACACGATATGTAATACCATTGACTGCTCCTCTATACGTTCGTTTAAACGTTACTCTGTTGTATCAGCTATCGGATTTAAATTCATATTCCATTTTGTACGTCCTTTACCGTTTTTATTCGATTCCATTTTCTTTATTCTTTCTCTTATCTGCTCGTTTTAATGATTTTCGTTATATTCTGTCCACGTATTAAAACATTCGTACCAACAGACACGGATGGTAGGAATAAAAATCGTTCGTAATCTTCAAACAGACTTTCAACAGCCCAATTACTCGAACAGATACGATTATTTAACTGTTATTGCATAAAAATGATTTTTACGCATATGAAAATGAAATATCGATGACGAAACATTTTAAAATTCTTTATTTTATTCCTTACGCAAAACGATCAACTTTTTATTCATATAAACTTTCGTTTGAATAAAAGCTGTTCAAAATGTTTGAGTAGATTGCCAATAGCCTAATTATTTTTATAATAATTAGAATAAATTCTGACGGTAAAGGAACCTTTTCCAAAATTTTAAGTTTAGCAATTTCACGAAATGACAGAATTCAGATTTATGTAAATTATATACCAGTTGTGCAGAAACGTTAGGCCTAGTATATATGGCTATGTATTGTGCAGCATGCAACATTTAACAAGCACCCAGCACATCATCTTACAATGCACCGGTTTACCCAGAACTGTTTAACCAATATATCGAACTGGCGTTTAGAAATTCAGGCAAACAACCAACACGGTTGACCTATTTATCCATGCGATTGCCAATTTGACTAACCGATTAGTTGCTCAGCCACGTGATTACGCCATCCTAATCGTTTGTCACTGTTACGCAATAAAATACCCTAAATATATACAATTTACTATCATACATGTTAATCGCGTTCGGAATTAAATTAAGTGGCAAAAAATACGCAACAATCTCTCGTATTTGTATACCAAAATTTAATATAATGCGAATTAACTATCAACGATATCGATAATTATCTTATAACGCTACAATTTAATTTCTATCATTGCCAATCTACAAATAATTCAAAATAAAAAAAGAAAAAAAAATGAAATATAATCTTTTATTTGTTAATTTGAAAAATCTCTTGAGAAATCACCGCTAGAAAAACTGTCCCTATTTCCACCATGCAAAATTGAAAAATGAATTTTTTAATACAACGAACACGAACATCTTAAACACAGCTTAAACAGCAGTAAAACCCAGGGCTGCTGCGATCTGTGTACAAAATGGACAAAACGGTCTCTTTTATGTTTCAGCTAACCTTCTGCCTCGTCTCTCGCTTTCCTTCGGTATTCCGCTCGCCTGTATTCTTCATTATACTCGAAACAGTCTCTCCTCCCACGCAGGACCGTTTTTATTTAGCATAAAAACATTTTTATACGTCATAAAGCACAATGTTGCCGGCGCGTCTACGTCCTGCTCTTCTTATCAAACGCATCCATCGCCGTAATGTCTGGAAATGGAATTGCCAATCCATCTGTCCGTCATTTAATTTCAATATGAGCATTGTACTATCAGTGTGCCGAATGACCGCCGATGCATCTCGCGCAGCATTCAGTTAATAGATCTGTTACGGTAAGTAATGTGCGTTTCCAGGTTGGTGTTTGCACGGCACACAACACGGACACAATCACCTTAAGTGGATACGTACCCCGGTATAAACAATACGTAAATGCTTTCGACATATTGCGCTCGACGTCTGCTCTTTTTGTTTTCGTTAATATTGTCCGGGTCTGTGCAAATTGGCAGACCGAGCTACGGCAGAATTCGAGTCCTCGGAGACGTATACGAAGCAGTTGTTTGTGGTGGAAAGTGAGATTAGGGATGCGAAGAGATGGTCATCTCGATCAGATCTGAAAGATTCGTAAGGATAGTGAATAGCGATGATCGAAACCGCTATCTCGAATTTGAACCATTAATATTATATTAATTGTTGCAACGCGCGAAAGTTAATTAACTCTTTGAGGCACTCGAAGCAGGATTTCAGAAAATAAAATAGACGCGTGTTGCACAAAAATTTTATTGCGTTTCAAATTAAACAAAATTGGTATTTTTTATTCACAGAGATATCGCATAATATGGACGCATAAAAAACTAATAATAATGCGTTTGCAATATTTCGAGGTGGGTCTAAAAGTGTCCCATGCACTACATTACAATAGGTGGGATATTTTTATTCTCACTGTGCCCCAAAGAGTTAAATTAAACGAGGAAATATATAACACGAAGTCAGTTATAGAGTTTGTATTAATAGTTGAAGATTAAATATACACTTACTAATAAAAATTAAGAAACAAAGTAATAATTCATAAATGTTTATATATTATCTAATCTTTTGAGATGCACAGATTACAATTTAATTAAGAATCTTCATCCAGTTCCTAATTTTTATACCTTTGTTGAGAAATAAAGAACGCGTAAAAACCCATCACTTTCTATTCTAACTTTCATCGAGAAGTATATACATATCTTTTATATACAACATATGTGCATCTACCTAACAAACCATTTTCCCAAACCTCACATTAATTTGCTACGTCACTACATATTTTATTTTGAATCATGTTACCGCTCCATCCTACTTTTAATTTAAACACCCATCTCCGAAACCAAAGAACACAAATATTCCTGAACAACCACTTCCTTCCCTAGCCTTCATCAATGAATATACACACACCAACTCTCGAAAATCTATAGCCACTCTCACATGCAACCTGCTTGCATGCACCTAACACATCTTCCCAACCCTCGCATAATTTGCTACGCCGCTACATATTTCATTTTGAATCATGTTACTGCTCTATCCTATTTTTAATTTTAATACCCATCTCTGAAACCAAAGAACGCACATATAGTCTTGAACAACCACTTTCTTGTGGGTTTCATTGGTAAGTATAGCCACGCTCATAACAAATTGTATGATATTTTGAGAGGTAGTGTTCGATAAGAGACTAGTCAATTCAGTTTGAGGCAGAGTTAGCGAGTACTAAAATTAGAGTTAGCGAAACTGAGACTATATTTAGCGACAGTTTATCTTCCGATCTTCCAATTATATTACTATGGGTTATTCGGAAAGTCATTTCGATTATTTTTTAGTGAAACCGAAACACGATTTTTAAGCCAAGACGTTTCACGTGATCATGAACGGTCGAATTCGTCAAAATTTTTCTGTTGGGAAAAAAACGAAATTACATTCCAAACAATCCAATACTTATTAATCACAGATTCTGCGCGAGTGTATTGCCTTTCGCAACAACCCTCTGAAAATTCGCATCGCATCCACCTATCAAACGGTCCCCTCGCCCTCGGCAACTCGCGACACTGCTATCAGTCACGATCGACAATAACGCGGAAACAGCGCAGTAAGTGACGCATCCTCTAAACGGTAGGAAGCCACCAGCCACCCAGTTCCCTTCATCGTCCCGCTACCTGCACGCGATCCATCCCGCTCGCAGCTCCGGACACCTAACCGGGAATGCGAGTAGAGAAACAAGCGAATGCTAGTCTCTTCAGGCTCGTATTAATAATCTTCCCGAATGACTCGCCACGCACGATCGCGTTTGCCCTCGTGGTTCCTCGTGCAAGTCCCGGGCAAGTATAATTCGAGCTAACGAGCGGCGCGGAGAGACTATGCCTGTCTCGGCGAGCCGCACAGTCAGAGGGAGACAGAAATCTAGCTAGGGGTGGAATACGCGCCGGAAGAGGTGAGCGAACCGGTGCGGAGCTGGTGGCGACGGGGCAGGTCCGGTGGTATGGGACACGGCTAGGTAAGTAAAGTAAAGTCGGCGGCTGTATCGCGCTTAAACTTGGGGTTAATTCCCCTCGTTACATAGCGAAATGCCAGCGAGCTTTCCTTAGCGATCGCGCCGCTCAGCTGCACGCTTAGGACCGCATTGCGGAATAGGCACCAGCTCGCGCATAAGAAGTCCTTTTTTCCCTTTGATTCCCGCGCCGCTTCCTTTCCTCTTGTCTTTCCCTTCGCCTTGAATTATTTATGAATGTTGCCCGTAGCGCCGACATCGCCGGCGATGATGGGCTCGATGGATCATGCGAGCCAGGCGTGCGCCACCGTTGCGTACCAAGGATGCCAAGGAGAGAGAGATTGACAGGTCGATTAAGTTCGAGGGAATTGCGCGCGTGTACGCGCTGTTCTTAATTATGTCGTCGCGTTTTAGCCAGTTTTTCTTCGGTTAATCGCTCGGTTCTCGGATGATGAATGAAGCGGTGACAGTCTCTTTGCATTCTATGATTTGTTTTCGTTACGCGTGCTTATAAGAGGATATGTTTCGAACGATATCAGGGTGACCCATGAGTTTCTGCCCTTTTTTTGATAGGAAGCGAATATAGGATATAATAGCGAATTGGCACTGATAACATTGAAGATGGTATTTAATTCTAAATGATGTTTATTTACAACTTAGCACGAGATTATACTGAGATAAAATTGAGAGATTATAACTAACAGTTCAACGACAGTTCAGCTTTCTGACGTTTTTAAAACTATGACTAGTACTGATTGCTGACTATCAACCGCTAACTGCAAAACTCAAACTCAAAACTGTCAACGATAAACTCGAAACTACCCCTGCACTCGTCCTTGCACTCATATTTAAACCTCTTCTTTCAGATCCTGACTCTCTCTCAGTCATTTCCCACATACTCTCGTCCTTGGAGGGCCAGGTACTTCGAACCCTCAGGACGTATTCCTGAACTTTCGCTCGTTGCAATCATAAACGGTCCGTCCTTAAAATCCCAAATACATTTAATATTCTTCCAGGACCGCACTCATTCCGATCCTACAGCGAATACGCGATATTTGCTGTTTAAGGTTGATTTACCGCGTTATACATGAACCGTCCTGCTCTATTTCCTTCTATTTTCGCCTTGTTTATTTTCGCTCTTTCCAAAGTTGTTTGATCTTTTTTGCAAAATATTCATCGAAGTATGTTTTCATTTCGTTTATGGATTGGAACCGTTCATCGTGAAGAAAATTTTTTGACACGTCTAAGTTCTATTGTTTTTGAACCAAGTACGTTTTCGATACACATTTTGGCAGAAAATCTAAGTCCTCTTTAAGAAAGGACCTCTTTCGTGTCTTTGGAAAAATAAATTCCACGTGAAGACATGGTTCATAAGGTTGGTCTCTATCAATTGGAGTGTAATTGGTAATCAAGCGATTATGTACCGTTTTTCTGGGAATGCTAATGGCATCCACTCTCTGACAAACAATATACCGCGGGTTTTTAACGAGCATGGCTTCTATAAGGTCCGTGCCCATCGTTACTGTTCGGCCATTGCAGTCTCCGCCTTTCGAGTCAAAATTACCAGCTCTAAATCTCTTGAAACAATTGCGGATGGTCGTAATAGTCGTACCACCAGTTCCATAAACGGTGTAAATTTCGTTTGCAGTATCCTTTACGTTATGAAAGAATTTTTTTTCAAGCAATATGCTTCATTTTCTTATTTACTTTGAAGGAGCTCTGAGACAACTGAAGCCGATGGTAATAGCGGCTAATAAATAAGCCTATATGTTTATACAAATATAGCCAGTCAAAATCATTTGTACCGTAGTGCGAAAGAACCTCATAGGACACCTAATTCGATATGACGATGGGTCTTTGATACCATTCGCCATGTTCATTTTAATAGTACGCTAATTATAATTCTCGTTGTTTCCAGTGCGTTGCCAGTGTTCCTCGAGTTTTCTTGAGTTAAGATTCGTCGAATCTTGGACCTCCAGAACCTCACCGAAATTCGTTTATCCGAAAGCTTGTATAGCTAGTATCCTAGCGACGTCGACCCCTACATCATCAACTATATCACCTATCCGCACTTAGTCTGACGAAAAAAAAGGCTGTAGCGTGAAGGAAGAAATGATCCGAAACAATCAAGGTGGAATCGCGATGGTGATCGATGCCTGTACGTCGCCGGGCTGAAATTCGCAGTAAGCAGGCAGCGATGCGAGCAGAAAAGGGGCGCGAGCACGGCAAGGGGAAGTGACGAGTGAAAGGGGGTGGCCTGGCACATTAGTTGGCGTATCCAAGTTCTAGGCATCCAATCTATTACGACCAGTTCGGCATTAGTAATGTGTCGACGGTAGTGGCGAACTCGGATATTCTGGTACGGGTTGTCTGAAAGGGGGTGGAAGAAGGTGGCTGCGACTGCGAGACTCGTCGCTGCGGGAGGTTGCCGCGGAAGGCAGGAGCCGGTTCCCGAAGGAGATTCGTTGGCCATGGGTAGACGGAGCGGCTGACAGAGATTCGACCGTGGAGCCCGAGGAAGAAGAGAAGGCGGGGGAGTAGGCGAACACGACATCAAAACTTGCTTGAGCGAATCTAAACTAACCGAGTAACTCTCCGCGTTACGGTCCGCGATATACGTGGCAGCAGGGTGGTGAATTGGTGGCTGCTGATGGTGGTAGTGTATGAAACGGAGGCCTCGCGTCGCGAGTCGAAAGGGGATGAGAGACAGGGGCGCGAGAAAGAGAGGGCTCGAGCGATAAGGCAAGCAAGATGGGACGTAGAAGAGGTGTTGACGAGGAAGAAGCGGGTCGTATCGAGGGTGTAAAGCAGGTAGACGTGCCAAGTACGTTAGGACGAGGCAAGAATCAGGTGGAAGGGTAGTAGAGGCCCTCTTATCCCGCCAAATAGAGAGACAAAAGTGGCTTCATAATGGAATTTTCGGCTAACGGAACAACCTCCTTTTGGACCAAACATTTCCTTTTTTAATCGCATCTTATTTCCTGTTAACCCCATTTTCACGCCTTTCGTATTGTGGGATGTTATTTTTAGAGAGACGAATCATGAACCAGCCAATGCCATCTTGGCCGAATCGACCAACGTTAATTAGAAACCTAAGATACCACTACACCAAGTTATTTTTAGCGATTAAACATTAAGTAGCGTGGACCCTTTAGGGTGGATGAAACACAGATTGACAGATGTCATAAAAGAAGGACCCTCGATGGCACAGGGTGTCTTTAGAGTTTCAGAATCGACAGTCTAGAGTTCAGAGCTAAGAATTGCGAGTTTAATTGTGACCGATACAAACACGTGTCGTGTGGTATCGGCGTGAGTTATAAAGAAGCGTTTGAGTTAAGTTATTTCTCGAGTTAATTAGTTTCTTTGTTTCGCATTTGTTACGTTTTGCTCCTTTCCGATGTCTCAAGCCATCGCGCAAGCCTTTTACTTTTTTAATAAGCCAAAGATGAAACAAAAACCGTTTTTGGCTTCCTATAGTATTAGTTGTTTATTGTTTCACCATTAAGGAGATCAAATGCTACGAGAAAAACTTTATATTCTAGTGATGTGGGGGATGGTCCCCCCTTGCACTTTTTGATCCCTTTGTTGCCTATTTTTGAAAGATACCTGTTGACCTGAGTGGCCCTAACCAGGCAGTTCTAACATTAAATCCGTTAAATAAGTATTCACTTATTTTTTCATCGTTTTTTTACTGACTACATTCAATTTGCGTTATAACTTCTGAACATCCTCATTTAACACGTTAAATGCCACACCACGATGAATTTTCTATTACACGCTACACATAACGTTGAAATATTACCTACGACAAATAAATTACAGTGCGCAACCATGTTTTACACCGCATTAATTTCTTCACACCGCTGCATTAACGATGGTAATAATGAAAAATTAATAAGTATTGACATTTGTCCAAATTACGTATTTCTACCAATTCGGGTGCATCGGTTACCGGTGGTCCCCGTGGAATTCAGCGTGTTAATTTATAGGTGCTCATTAATATGCGAACGTTTCTCGTTTTACATATTTCAAACTGTATTTATTTATGTGGAAATTAACGTAATTGACAGTGTGGCAATAGACACAGAGTATCAAGAGTGCAGTGACATGGGCGACACTTGTCAGCAGCATAGAAACTAAAAGGAAATAAGTCTATATACCAACAATGAGTTACACTTCTAGGTATATATTCGAAGATTTACGAATTAATTCCTGAACGATCGAAAATCTCTTGTTAACGTGTCTTATCGTTTCTCTAAGCTAAATTCCCAAAGATTTCAGTTTATTTGATCCGAATTTCTACAAGTCTTACTTAAGTAGCTACTATGAACTCAGACCTATCTTTTTCCAATGAAAACCGACAGGAAATATAAACTAGATACGTATGACGTGTGATTACGATAAAAATGAAGCAAATTTTTCTAATGTCTGAATATTAGAAAAAATGAAAGCTAGAATTCGACAAGCATGCGAGGCATCGACGTTTCGTTGGTGTTTTCTGCCTTTTTTTTACAAGAAAAGACTATAGTCGTGTTAGTAATGGATAATATATTTATTAGAATATAATAAATATTTATTTCAAATTTTATAAATCGATCGCGTAATAATATAGAAGAAATATATAATTATATTGACTGTAAGTTGATATTTTGCTAATAAAGTTTATTTTCTTCCACAAAGAAGGCGCAATATTATTCAAGTTCAATTCCCTCCCCTATATATATAATCCTATAATAATCCTATAGATCTTATAGATCTTATATATATTAAAATCTACTTTTACCATTACTACAAGTTGAAATCGGAAGACACGCATTCCAAACATGTATTCATATAGGAGGAAGAAAAGAAGCTAGAGGAGAAGGTATACATTGTCGAGTAGCAACTCGTAGATCTCGAAGCATGTATAATTCTGACCGCATCGCAGCAAACTATGACATATTCGAGCATTAGCTATTCCAGCTGGATCCCAATACCTTCTCCGAACCTCTGGCAGACCCCTTGAGTACGGAGGCCTTCCCACCTAACCGTTTCCCTTCTCTGTTCCCTCGATTGATCCCTCCTTCTCTTCTAAACCGCATTCTAACACCCTCTGCCCTGCCACCGCTGATTCTCCCGCAACCAACTCACGACGTGCACCGCGAACACGGCTTGTGACCGTCAACGAGCGAACTTTAACCGTACATAGAATTGGGATACGCCGGGGCGAAGGAACGCGCCGCTGCCTCGAGACTGGAAGGTCTCGAAATCCTGGCAAACTTATCCTATCCCGCGTCGACGCGGTTTCTGTCGCGCCATACGGCTTATGACGTGCGGCGAAGGTATTAAGAAACCGTGTAGATGCCTTGCGGTTGCACGTTATCTCGCCGGGATCCACGGGTATCGGGAAGAAATTGAAACAAACAGCTCGGCGCGAGGGTGGAACGGGGATGAAGTTGGGCGGCAACGATAAAACAGCTGTAAACTCTATGAGAGATCAAGATAAACGGCTGCGGTGGATGAAGAGGCGCTTGTAGAAAGCGAGAGATAACTCTGGACTTAGCCACCCTGGGAAAAGTCTCTCTGGCCGAGGGCTGTTAGGGCCGCGGATGCGGCTACGTGGCAATCACTCGCTTCGCGGAACGGCTGCGTCGCTTTCTCTTCAATATCGACTGCATGCTTTTCTTTCGATACCTCAGGGTGCACGGTCTTCGTAGATGGACTTGGCGGAATGTTAGATGTGCCAGTAAATTAACGCTTTGCTGTCCAGTGGCACCCACGTTGGTGCCATGCGCAAAACAATATAAAAGAATCTTATTCTTATTTACGTATGTACATCCTCGCAATTTCGAGAAAATAGACGGACACGATTGAAAACTCGTGAGAACTCACGATGAGATTAATAAAAATTGACGATTTATTGTCTCCCAGGGACAAGTGAAAACACTATCGATGCCAAACGAAAAAATCTCTGGAATTAAATATTAAAATGAAATGAGAGTTTCATAGTTTCTCGAAAATTATGACTTTATTAATTATAGTGTTCGTGTATAGTGTGTAATAAAATGAAATTTCTACAGAATAGATTATTGTTTTTTAATGCACTTACAATGTATTCAAAATGGCTGGGAATATTTTCAGTCACAAATGTTCTTTACATTAAGGTATAATTAGAATATAACATAATCACGAACTGGTGTATAATAACAGTTTCATTAGGATTTATTATTCGGATAACACAATCGAGTAACCGATTACCTCATACGTGCCTGTTATACAACTATTCATTACAAATATGCAATGTACTCGTTCATTATCGTGAAATTAGATTATGTACATAACGTTGAAGTGCGGGTAAAGTAGCAATTTACTTTTCAAATGAGAGAAAAATAATGGTATGAGATACACTTTGGTTGGTAATTTCTTTCCTAAATATTTCTATAAAAATGGTTAATTTAATTTTGAATACAGCGATAGTTTATTTTTTATTTCGAGAATTTCTTATGAAACATTATCTACCACCGTGAAAGATTAGTTAGAATTTTTTATCTAGTAAAATTATAACCACTGAAAATAAATTTAATTATCATTGCAATTAACTGTAGCAACTATGATACAAATTATCTATTTGGAAAGACACTGATATAAATTCATACTGACATTATTACATTGCTCGAAACCTGAAAGAAACGCGGATAAAAATCTTCAAACATCCCTTCGTATCATTCCATTTTATTCGAATACTGAAATTTCATACTCAAATTCCGTACCTAAAACCCATGTTTAACTAAAATTTCATTTCAGTCGTTTATAGGGTCTCAAATACTCAGAATATACGAAAAATACTGTGCAAAAACTTTGCACCAGCTGGATTTGAAAATTGAACTGGGATGCTGTGTAACAGTCCTTCCTTTGTTGCAAAAAGCTAGCAAACAAGGGGAACTAAAATGCAATTATGAATATGAGAAACTGATTCGCGATCAAAATCCTTCGTAAATTAATAAAACGACAAATAAAACGTATATTTAACTAAAAATTATATATGAATCGATAAAATAATTATGCTGCATAAAATGAACACGACACTGCCTTAAAGGAATCACGTAAGACACTTCAAAAATTCAAATATTTTTGATGGGTTCAAAAAATAATTCGAAGGAAAGTAGCCAAGAATGAAGTGGTGGGAATGCCTGGTGTATCGATTAGGGGAGAACGTAGATCACTATATCGTATAATATGGCGTGACACGAGGCGCGATGAAGAAATGCTTCAAGTCAAGTCACCCTTTCTTTTGGTTCATTACATATTTGAATATTTCATACATATCGTTACACAACATTCATCAATCTTTATAATTTTCTTAAACGGCGACTGACAATCTAAGCGCAAATTGTGAATATTAAACAATGCAAACTCATCACGTTTTATCTCGCCAATGGACTATCGTCTCCAAAACACGAAAAGAAGAACTTTATTTTAAATATAAACAATGTATTCTTGGAGAACGACATCTGTGCAACATATAGTCCTCTACGACTTGTTTAGAAGAATATTCAAAATCTATTATAATATACTAGCTAAAACAAAGATATTTAAGGGGGTCTTTGATATATACAAAAGCCAAATTATGAACCGGATTAGTGTTAAGAACCTATATTTAGCGTAAAATGCTACTCTCTACGTAGAAAGAACTTTTGAATGCTTAATACAATGACCATTAACATAATTATACTATATTAAGTAAAAATTATATTACACTAGATAAAAAGATATTTCAAAGATATGATATGATCTCAATTTATGCCAAAATCCTATATTTGACTTAACACAATGCAATTTACGTGGAAAAACTTTAGGAACCATACGCCAGTTTTGAAGAGTTAAGACACTGATCACTAACATATTCATACCATAGGTAAAGAAGTCAAATTTGATCTCGATTATTCCTAAAAACCCCTATGTTACGTAAAATATTACTATCCATGTGAAAAGAAATTAGGAATCATGTGCAATCTTTGAAGGATTAACACGTTAACCACTAATAGAAGCACAGATTAAATATGCTTCCTATAAAGTCACAAATCACAAGTCGTCATACATCCTAAAATTTTATACGCCTATTAAATATTATCGTTCATTTTGACACATCAAAGTTCCAGAACGAAACCGTCACTCGCACGCGGAAGAAGCTCGGTAATCCAGGATATGGGTGACACGGCTATGAACAACGCGCGAAACACCAATCAGGTACCTTAATGTTTCTGGATAAATCCAGAGTCAATCGTTTTGCGCGGTTGATATATCGCGTGCATGAAACGAAAATAGGTAACAACGCAGCTAACGGCGCGAGCTTAGCGGAACAATTGGGATTTCTTTCAGGGTCTGGCACAAGGGTGAAACGAACCGGGTTCTGTGGCCACTGAAATAAGACAAATGCTCCCGCTGAATGAACATCGTAAACCTTATCACGCGAGTTTATACGCGGCCGGGCATGCATATCGCGTTCATATAAATATGGACACGCGTGTGCAGTTCATGATATGTGACGTTCATCTGCAACCCTTCAACAATGGCGCAGCCCAGAGTTTATCACGGGCCGGCCGTAATATAACGGTTTATCGCTTTCGTCGGCATCAACGGAAAGGCGGTAAAGAGATGCTGTAAATTTTATTAACGTTCACAGGTCCAAGCACCATTGTTACAAGACACAGATATATTTTAGACGAGAAATATGCTCGCCGTGGTTACAGGTTTCCTTTATTTTAAAAGCAATGAAAACGCCGCGGTGTATAAACAGTGGCCTCCGAGCTGCAACCGGGGTGAAAGAAGGTAAACAGAGTATAATCAGAGCGATAAATTTGAAAGTTTGCTGTTCCGCATGCAACTTTGAAATCGTTAGATTGAGTCCCGAGTGGAGGTTCTGATAAATGTTGCTGCAGCCGCAGATAAATACTTCTAACCAGAGTCTGAGTGTATTAGATTCACCTTTCCTCTCCTTTTCTGTTTTTAATCGATGTTTCACGCGTTTTTTGTCTATGATTTTTTACTCCTTCTAGCGATAAATAGCGTTGATCCTTTAATTGTTTCTATTGTACATGTCATACGTCAACGATGATTTGTGTATCTTTTTTAAATTCACTTTTCACATGTTTATTGTATCCTACAAAATTGCTATAATAAACCGTGCCACTAAGAATCAAGTATAATAAACCAAAAATCTTTCTAGACCTAAATTTATTATCCTTTTATGATACCACATGAATTTCGATATTGAGTCAGATAAATATTAAATCCAATTTATTTCCCACTCTCAAACTCTACGACAAAATCTACTCAAAGAATCTTAATTTCTTAAAGAATATTAAACAATGAAACAGTACATTTATAGGAATTACAAGTACGCTTTGAGTAGAAGTAAAATTGAATAAGCCTGTCTTCTGTCAAGTAACTCTAAGTGGTTCTAATCACAGATAACTATACAAATGAATGAAAATACCAAACGCAGCTCAGGATCCCAGAGAAGAGAATTTATTTCGATCACTGGACTTCAAGGTGCTGGAAAATTCAGACAAATAGACGAAATATCGCGAAGTTTAATGGGATTCGCAGTGGCGTCGAAAGGGCGCCATTTTCTCGGCGTCGTGGAGCGCAGTTGCGGTCCCGTGCCAGGAACCGGCAGTACTTTTGCGTGGAAAAATACGTAATAATGGAAAAACGCAGGTGGGCGTAAGTTAATTACAAGTAGCTAGTCGCAAGGGCGTTAATTACTTATTGTAACTTGCGCGTTAATTGCTCGCCGGTAATTGCTTTCGGTAATTGGCCGTCCCCTTGCCTCGTTTACCTATGTAATCCCGATAGCCACGGCCGCTAAAATTTCCGAACGTCCACCTAGGCTACTGTCCCGATGGCCACGTTGATCGCGACCCTTTAAACCCTGTCTGTCTTGGCAGCAACCATCGCGAAACGGAAGCTTACAGACCGGAGACAGGTCGGGCGAACAGTGGGACGTGGCCCGGACCTCCAATTTGAGGAGTTAGCGCGAGATCGAGAATTACGGCTAACTTTCCTAATGAGCTCCGCTCAGTTTTCAATTCCTTTAATATAATTCTACTCCTTTTATTGATTTACCGATCGAAAGCGACTCGGAAACGTGTCCTAAGTCGAGCAGAAGACCGCCGTTTCTGCGCAGCGTCGATGACTGGAATGCGTTACGAGCTTTCGCGATGTTTCTTTGTCGCAATGCGAGGATTTAAAGAGTTATTTGTAGCATGTACCGTTCATACACTTCGCCGCTAGATGAAATTTCAGAATATGCTTCGAATTGACTGCCTTGGCGATTAAAAGTTTAGCTTTTTATATGTACGCGTCCAAGTGTAAGTATTCGCTGCGAAATGTTCTCCATAGTTCTGATCTTTTTAGAACAGTGCTTCTAGACAGATATATCACGTCCGATCATCTAAAAGAAAACATTCGTTTTCGACGAATAATCCACTAATTCACAATATATTTGGTAACAGAAAAAGTAGGGAGTTTTCGGGGAAAAATTAGAGAATGCGTGGGACAATTATACCAAGAACACAGTGTCCCGTAGAACTTGGTATCGAGAGATCAGGGAAACTTTCTTGTTAGTTTTACCTTTTATACATATATATTAGGTCATCCCATAAGTTCGTTCCGGGGCGCTATTTACATTTTTGGTCGCATTTTATAAAC
>NIJG01000053.1:56994-69230 GCA_002201625.1 Euglossa dilemma | reverse complement strand
GTCACAATTCGAGCCACTTTTCGAAAAAAAAATAGGGCGAATGATAATAGCATTTTAAAAATACAAAAATCGGATCTTAATATTTGCTGTACAAATAATCTAGGAGACCATCACAGTATCTTTATATTTTTAATGGAACTTTAACGAAAATAATTATCATTTGCTTGAGAAACTAAAATAATAAAATTCTCTATTACATTCCAAAATACCTCGATTATCGTAGTCACCTCGCAGACCACAAATCCACCGCAACACCATCCAAAGTCATCCTAATATACAAAATATGAATGCCAAATACAATTATCTCCGCAGAGCCCGTCAGAGAAGCCGCGTCTCATCCCGACACCTATGCCAGGGATCGACCAGCTTCACTCGCAGGAAGGTAGAACAAGGCCATCGTTGCAGCGATGTTAAGGGATAGCTGATGCAAGGCCAAGTGTCAAAGGACGCTGAAGAGTGGCGAAAGGATGGCAAAAGAGAGAGAAAGAGAGAGATAGAGAGAGACAGCGTGCAGAGGGTGATTTCGAGGGCCCAACAGAACGTACCGTCGGTAATGTCGATGAATAGAGAGGTAATGAATCGTAGTGGACACTAACACGGAAGAGGCGAGGCAATTCTAGGCGTTTGGCTGGCCCTCTTCCCTGAAAAATATATATGTATATATATGTTCGTTCCCCGTCTCTCTCTCTCCCTCTCTAACCCCGTCGATTCTCCCTTTCTTTCTCGCAAGACCACAACCTACCCTCTATCTATACCATGCACGATGGCTGCAGTAGGTGAAATAGAGTACATACGTAGTATACCTATTCATATTAAAGCCCCTGAAATCCAGCCTCTTATTCAGGCCTATGTTGGCATTCACGTTGGTACCAGACACCAGAAACTGACCACCCATACGCTCTGCACACGTTCCTGGTATTCTTCTTGTTTCTCTTTATTTATTCTCCCCTTATTCCCGGATACCTGGCGCGTTCCTGGAAGATATCGCACCTCTTCCTGCCAAAACCATCGCACCGCTGGAAATTAAGACTTTGCGTAGTGGCTACGGCTTAGTACGGGAAACAAATTCTCCTTTGGGTCGGAGAAGATTCTCCTTAGCAGTATTTTTAAATTTTGCCTGTTTTTTCTTTTTCCTGTGCTTCTTTTTTTCTTCTTCTTTTTGGGAATGGGAGATGACGAGGGATGGAATAATGCATGAGATATGACAGTATCGAATGTGTAAGTAGTACATATATAACAGCATATAGCAAGAAGAAGAGTAAACAGAGTAAATATATAATAGTAAATGTTAACTACAGGAGTGATTGGTGATAAAATAGAGTGTAGAAATCTCGGATAAGATGTTTTTATAGCGTAAACTTGTTTGGTGGGTTACGTTATAAAATATAAAATGCTTTACAAAGTCTGAACACTAGCACCCGATAAATTATTAATCGCGCATGCTTAACTTCAGACTTTTAAACTCTGCTACTGTGTAGAAGATCTTTAGGAAGAGTGTAGATCTCTGGATATTTCATATTAATACGAGTTTTCATCGCGTTGTTGCTTATAGTAGTTCATTTAATTCCTCTTTCAGAGCATCATTCGATGATTGAAAATTCCAGACAACTTGAAATGAAGATACGACATGAAACCAAATAAAAATATATAATATTACATACCTATACATAAAATCACGAAAAAAATGTTGATGAAATCCTATGATGGGAAGAATAAATAATTTCTCTTCAAGAGTGGTACTCAACATTTCAAATTCTAAATACTTACAAGCAAAATTACACCGTGAAATCATAAACGTAGATTCCTGCAATCTCGTAAATAAAGATACTTATTAACAACATTCGATAAGCAGAAATCGATTCATAGAATATATACACAATTATATTTCCAAATAAAATAATAAAAAATGAAAGAAATGCGAGTTTTTGTCATTTCGTATCACCTAAAATCCAAATATTCCTTTGTCACTCGACGCTATTGTACAATTTAAACGTCACGATAGGCTACAATTTCGAACACATCTATTCCTCTGGACGTCTATATTTATGCACTAAAAATAGAAATAATATTTTCTATAAAAACATAAAAATACTTAAATTGCCTTATATTTTAGCACGTGTTACATGACGATTTTCGATGTAAGGGTGAGCAAAAGAGAGAAAGAGAGAGTTAAAGTCGTAAAATCAATCGTTTGCGACGATAATAATTAATATCGTCCGTTTAAAACCACCGTTAATCCGAACCTCAACCAATTACCTAACCAAAACTGCCAAAAAATCGCAGATGCAGGAGAAAAACGTTAATGAGACTCGGAGATCAGCAGCAGTAACACCCTCAGCTCCCGATCTTCCCATCGTTCAATCTCTCTCGTTGTTTGCTTATCCCCGTACAGATATATTACAATTTTCCCATGACCCAGCTCGGCGTGACGGTGTTGTTGGTTCGCGCTGGCGACCAAACCGATCGATCGAATTCGGGATTACGAGTACGAGGGAAATCACTTTGCAACGAGGCCGCTGGAAGAGAAACGCCTCCAGCAGCCTTCCAGAAATAACCGAATCATTTAGATTTCGAGGATCCGGCAGGGGTTTGGGGTAGACTGTTGCAGGGGTAGCGGAAAGAGCGTGGATGTAGCGTGGATCGCGAAGCGTTGGAAAGGGTGGCCCAGGGTTGGAAAAGACGGCGACACTTTTATCGATATCGACGGCCCTGAAGCGGCTACGAAGCGGCCCTCTTCGTCGTCTTTACTTTGCCAAGATATACAAACAGCTATATACATGGCTACGTGTATGATCGCGGCTCTTTGGTAAAGCCGATAGAGGAAATACAAGCAGCCAGCAATCCATTTTTGAATAAGGAAACGGAATTGCGAATTAGTCAGTGGAATGTAGGGGATGAAACGAGAAAGAAGGAAAGAGAGAGAAATTAGGGAAGGGGTGAAATGGTTTCATAAACTAGATTTTCGGTAATTGTTCGCAGTGTTCTCGCTTGTGATAATTATTGCGAATTTGGATAACCAGAAAGTTATTTAGAAGTTATGACGATTGTAATTATAAGATTAATCGAAGAGATATAATTATGAAAATTTTTGACTTACGGACTTGGAAGTGCGTTGGAGGGGATGAAGAGGTTTCTCGTTCGAGATAATTATTGTAAATTTGGATAATTGTAAAGTTATTTGAAAATTACGATGATTGTGATACCTATTAAATTTTTTGACTCAAAAGTTTCATTTGTGGAGAGAATAATTTGACGGATGATTGAAGTAACCTCGTGTGACTTTATTATAATACGAAAATTGTATTTATTATATGTAATGATATCGTTTAGAATGTGAAAGTGAAGTTTTGATAATTGTTTTATTATTCGTTAATTTTTAATGCGAATAAATTATTAGCGTCGATCGACTCGAGATTTATTTACCTCTGAGTTTTTTAAATTTATATATTTATTTTGTACCTTTTCTAACAGCTTCTTCCTGTTTAGACAGGTATACTGCATGTGTAATAATTTTAGACGCACAAGACAAACGTTTCATCGACGCGTGTTCCCTCCTCGGCATGTTATAAAACAATGCGTGAGACACTTAACACGGAGCGAAATCAATAAATTCAGCAAGTCTGACTTGTCATAATTTATGGATCAGATAGTGTTTCTTCCACAGTACCATAGCGTTTGTGTGTCAAACGTAACAAGTTGACACGCTTGAAACGGAATGCCTTTCAGATTATAGATATAAAATGGAGAGGTCCGCTTTGCATCAATCATACAGCTACAATGATAAAAGTCGCAAACATTCAACCTCGACAGGCGATCGGAGAGATAAAGAGTGAAACGTTAAAATATTTTGACATCCTTACGAGAAACAATGCTGAATTTTAAACGTCAGTTTCTGAAGGTTACAACACTTTCGAGTTGTAGAGAATGATAGCCATAATTTATCGTTTCCACGTTTTAAAATCGTGCACTTCAGAATACTACAACCTTTTCCGAATGCAGATGCAAATTAAGTGGAAATCTCTGATAAATATTTTGCAATTGGTTTAGAATATTTTTAAAATCTCTAATGGAAATCTTTGATACATACTTTAAAATCGCTTCATAATATCTAAAGAACCTCAAACGAAACTCTCAGATAAATACAACTCACGATTAGCACAGAAGAATAAAGTTTCGTATTAATTTTCACCGAAGATTTCTTATATCAGAGCTCCCATAGAAGGATTCTGAAAAATCCACGTTTGAAACGTATTTAAAACACGGAACAGCAAAATTAAGTTACTCCTCGCATGCGTTTAACAAAAGAAGCAAAGGCCCTATTTTCTCGCAATGCATCCTTTTCAATCAAATACCTTTAAAACGAAGAACAAAGCATGCAACAGTGCAACCCCTAAAATAGACACAGACGGTACATTTAAAAATTAAAAGGACAGCCTTGCACAAAAATTCATGCTTCAATCTCTCTCCTCATCGTCGACGTTTCCACAAAGGAAGAAGACATTAGCTGGTTCACGGCTTAGACCTTTTAACAACCCGTTCCTGTCACGCAAGATATGGCAATAGTAAAAACGCACGTGTTAGAATAAGACAGCCTCACTCCTTATACCCATTTGCTAATTATATACGTACATAATATACAGTTGCGGAGAACAGCAGCTAACTGTCACACGAAGAAGAATGTCAATGTCCTCTAAATGGTAAAAGAAGAAATTGTAAATTTTTCGAAAAGATATAAGGCTCGACTGGACAAACCCCTAAATTATTTGACAAACAACCTATTTATGACGAATATTATGACAAAATTGCACGAAACATAACCGAATGTTTGAAGCTGAAATAATTGAACGATCTTACATCGAGAGTACCTACGTGTTAACGCAATCAGAACTGGAAAATAATTTGTCTCATGTTACTCGAAATGAATTGTAGACCGGGGCACGAAAGAGAAAGCGAGAAAAAAGTGAGTTGGCAGAACGAAAACCAAATACATCGATGGGTCTGGGATATTTTCAGCGATCGAAGGAGTGAAGGTAATTTTTAAGAATAATTAGGGAAAACGAGAGACGATTCTTTTGAGAGAAGAATGATGTGTGAAACTTCGTAACAAGAGGTTGAAAGAAATTGTGAGGCGAATTATTTCCTTTTTTCGTTTTATATTATATGACTACTTTATCAATTGCTTTCTTTGTTTAACCCTATTTTAAATTATCTCTCTCTGTTTCTAAATATGTATTTATATTCTAAACATATGTGTACCTTTTTTTCTTTTATTTATATAATATTTCTATATTTTCTATATTTTTTTTTTAACCTTTTATTCTTTTTTCTACTATCTGTCTGTCTATCTATCTATCTATCTATCTATCTATCTATATCCGTATCCTATCTATCTATCTATATATAAATATTACAAAATTGCAAATTAACTGTGAGATAAAGTAAAAAATGAAAGAGAGAAGTAAAAAAGATTCCGTATAGTAAACAAATTGTCGCCTGCAAATGGTTTATTCAGCTCGAAATTCCCACGTACACTCCATTTAAGCTTTTATCTGGCCAATCTTAACGTGGCACCCCAACGACGTCTAAGGACGATTGATTCGTGAAAGGTGGAAGAACGGAGGTACCCGCGGATGTACGAAAGGATGGCGCGCCCGATCTGTGGACAAGGCACGCCTATTTGCATACTTGAATGCGGTGGCTTGAATGGCAGACTCGCAAGAGACCCATTTTAGATACAGTCCATAACGCGGCATTCAAACGGCAGCGTGGGCGTTTTTCATTACTCTTTTTCTGCGCTCTGCACCGGAGCCATGCGAAAAGGTTATGCACGGCCCCGCAGCATCCGCGGGCTAACACGGCGTTGTAAAAACCCCATAAAAGTCCGTTTCCTGAGGGGCAATACCGACCTGGCTACAGTCTCGTATCCGTGGCTTAACCATCATCAGCTATTACGTATTTTCATAATATTTTACACCCTGGTGGCGCATCGCACAGTCGCCGGATACATTGTCGTTCGGGTACCGTCGCGCGCAGATTTTTCATGGGGCCCCAGCGATGAATGAGACCGAACAACCTCCACCACACGCCTGGTATACTGGGTGGCTTGGAAACTGGTCCCTAAACGTTGATATCAATAGTCTATGCGGTCGAAGAATGACAAAGTATCTATATAAGAGTATTCTTATCGAATCGGTGTCTTTTGGCCTAACTATTGTAAAAAATTCGTGAGAAGACTCGGAAATAGATCCTCGAACTTTAATTTACATTGTGAACTTTATCCGAGGATGAAGAGGTATTAATAAACATGTGATTTGTTACAGTAAGTTGATTGAGTGAGCGTTTGTTAATCTAATTAATGTCAGTGTCTTATTAGAAGCCTCGTGAAATAATACATGGGGTACTGGTTGAATTGGAAATACTTCTCGAGACTTCAATGTCAGTCTACTCTATCTAAGAATGAAAAGTACTATACAGACGTATAATCTATAAGGCTAACTTGATTGAATGAATATCTCATGGCCTAATTAATACAAATGTCTGACAAGGAATCTCGTAAAATGATACATAGTGTACTGACTTGCAAAAGGATCTCCTAACTTCAATTATAACCATAATTTATAAGAGAATGTTCATTCATGATTAGTTTCTTAATCTTCATACCTCAGAAAATTATATACAGTATACTAATTGGTTTGAAAGTATATCTTCAAACTTCTATGTCATAGTCTACGCTATTTAAGAATGAAAACATATTTTGATTGTTATCTCTTGGTCTAATTAATGAGAATATCTCAGAAGAAGTCTCGTGAAACGATACTACTTAGATTGGAAACCGAATTTCAAATTTCAATATCATAGTTAAATTTATCAAAGAATAAAAAAATACTATATGAATATATAACTAGTAAAATAATGTTCATTTATTAATTTAATCTCTTAGCCTAACTACTGTAAGTGCCTCAGTAGGAACCTCAGCAAATAATACATAATATACTGACTGAATTGAAAATACATTTTCAAACTTCAATATGTATGTAAAAATGAAAAAATACTATACAAACGTATAAGTTGTAGAAGAATGTGCATTGAATGATTAATTTCTTAACCTAATTTCACGTATATCGCATAAGAAGTCTTATAAGCATCTATTCAACTCACTGGCATTCTTCGTCATACAATTCCATTGGTAAATATGATCACCTTAATGAATAGTACAAATAAAATTAAAAATACGTATTGAATGGAACGTCCTTCTCCTATTTTAACCAATTAAACCTGTGCTCCTTTCGCAGGACTTCTTGCAACTTCTTCAGACAGGCCAGATTTATAGTGAACACTTAATTGCAGAGGTCTGAGGAAGTCTCTGGCCCTTGCAAAAAGTACACCCCGTATTCGGTTCGTGACGGTTTTCCCGTTCGCTTTTCGTTCTTCGACCCTGCCCCGCCACACGTCGAAATTTCGTCGACGATTTTTAAGAATTACACCGACGCATTGTTTCGACGATGAATCGCCGCGAAGAAGCGCGACACGGGGATGAAAAACGTGCTACTGCCGTTTGCTATGGGTTGCACATTTCTCTTCTTTTTCTATTGGGACTTTCAGTCTATCCTGTATATTTTCGTCCTCGTCAAAACCCCGGTTTGTATCGAGGCTGACGAACATTGCATCGTTTGGATGATACCGTAGAGTTTGGTTTAAAATATCAGACGTTCTCTTGTTTCCTTTATACTCGAGTTTTAACGCCAGAGTTTTTTGTTCAATTATATTTGGCTTGTTACTCCTGTATGAAATGATTACTCAGGAGTAAATGCCAAGTGAGATTGTTGTTATGATTCCAGAATTCCAATATTCCAGGTATGAGATGGATTCGATAGGAATTAGGATAAACAGATTCTTTTTGTTGCAGATGAAAAGGAGTTGATACGTCGAATTTTTATAAAAATATGAAATGATTGCAGTAATATCAATGTTAAATAGATAAAGGACACCGTTTTTTAGGAAATACAAAGAATTTTTGAAAATCGGATATTACAGCAATATTTATATGTTGTTACGAAGGATGCTGTTGTAGGAAATATAAAAAATTTTAGAAATTATGAAACGTGAGTATAAGCATTAATATCGGTATAAGATTTTTCTAGAAGATAAAGGGATTCTCTCGTAAATAAAATTCATTACAATAATAGTAGATAGATGCTAGTTATTAATTAGATATCCCTTTAATTGCTTAATTACACAGGTAACCGATCAAGAAAGGTAGGTTGGTGATCGATGATCCATGACGTGATCATAACTTATATACAGTGGATAATCAGCAAACTTGTACCGATATTAATGTATCATATGATACCTAACGAAGTTAGCTACAATATTGATGACAAAATGTCAAGGTATTTCAATGGATCACAGTTTAGTCTCCGAAATAAAATTGTATCAAAAATGGCTAACTTATTGTGAACTGTTAGAGCATCTTTTGATTGATTAATTAAAAATATGCATATTCTGGGGAATTTTTTTGTTGAAGAAGGCATTTACTTGATCATTCTAAAAACCACGAGGTTTTATTCAGTAACTATAAGAGCATAAGAAGAATTTTGTTTACTTTAAGGGAAATAGTACAATTTG
Source organism: Euglossa dilemma (assembly GCA_002201625.1). NCBI lineage: Eukaryota > Metazoa > Arthropoda > Insecta > Hymenoptera > Apidae > Euglossa > Euglossa dilemma. The sequence goes on along the minus strand of NIJG01000053.1, from coordinate 60,605 downwards.
GAATTATAACAGCGTGTTTGTAACATCTGGATACAATTCTTCTCTTATTTAACTAAATTTTTATAAATATTAAAAAATTGAGAATTATTAAATGAAATAATTTCAAAGAAAACAGTTTCCTTCAATAGATATACAAGTGAAAATAAATTGTTATCGCTGATATATTTCCTCGTTCTCTCTATAAATATTTTAAATAATATAAATCTATCGAACGTATATATTATATAAACACATTTAGCAAAATAAAAATTTGAGAAAGTATAGCGGATACCAAAGTCACGGAGTTTTGGGTTCTAATAAATGTTAAGTCCTTCTCTTGTCACGAGAAATAGAAATTTATATCACTGATTATGGCCCTGCGTCCGTGTTTGCCCCTTTCGTTCGAGGTTCACATTTCACAAGGTGAATAACGTTCCGCAAAGAAATTTATTAACTTTATATCACACATTGGAGCTGCTACATAAAAGCTTACAGGATCACCTGGTACACTTTTATCGCTTGCATTAAGGACAACGTGGAAGCTCTTAACGGCTCCCAGCTTTATGTTATCATGAACGTGTTCAAGCTGCGAGAAAATATTTAATATAAAAACCTGCGCGAAAGCGTATGCAAATTTATGGAATTCGCCATAGACGGATTTACGGAACGCATTTAATCGGTTAATTGTGCTAATTAATCGGTAATCCTTGGTGTTAATTGATTATAGCTTCAACATTTTAATAACACACGTATACGAACTTGCGTGAAATTTTGAATAATTCATGTTCGAATGGAAAATTTATATTTTTGAATTTTTAGATCGTAACGGTACTGCGAATGAAATTATTATATCTTCATTTGCAATGTTTGTATCAGACTCAAATAATTAATCATTCCAAGATGTTAAACTGTAGATTTCTATACTTAGACATCGATGCAACTTGTATTTATTTCGAGTAATTCCAAAGCAAACTTATTTTTTCATAACTTCACATGAAATTAATTTTCTGAGTGTCAAATTAAATTTAATTGCTTCATAGCAAATGAATATGTATAACAGTTAGCGGCGATATAATCGTATTAATTAAAAATTTACGATGGACGTTGGAAAATTTTGTTAGCTATAAATTCTGACAGCGTTCGTTTCTTTGGCATGGCATAACCAAAAATCAATTGTTAAAAGTTTGCGCTATAACGTCACTTCACTTCACAAACGTGTAATTTTAAACGAGAGCGTAATTCGATTTTACTTCGGCTTGTGAAGCTTCCTGCCATGATTCCATTTCGTACGAACGATCCACGAGCAAAGAATTCAAATTATGAGCTACGAAACATTGTCCGCGAGTGGAGTAGTAACAAGATTTAAATTGGACCCGGTTATTTGCAATTGAATTAAAAATAAATAAGTTACACGTCAGAGTTTACTTCGGTGTGTACTGTCCCTGCGTTTCGATTTAAATACTAATGACAGAAAAATAAATGACACGTTATGCATTTAAATACCCGCTAACAGGATTAATAACAACACGCGGCTACCTTTATACTTATTGTTGTTCATTATAATAATAAACTCGTATAATGACACAAGATAAAATATCGCCACGATTATTTGCGCGGCTTTAATCAGTGTGCTTAATTAGGTAACCAATTCAGTTGATTAATCAATTTGACCGGCTGACCTATTTAGTTCATTAACCTGTTTGGCGTGTTAACCGCTTAGCTGATTAACCATGTTGGCTGGTTCGAGCGATACATTTTGATCAACAATGTTTCCACGATTTTAGCGCACGCACAATCAGTGCTTATTCTTCCGCCAATTTCAAATCACATTTCCGAATCGCGAATTTACGTACCTCACGTTTTTATGATGATTATCCTCTAGTGTATTTTCATTATTATTAACGCGAAGTCTATTTTATTTTAAATTGACGTACTTGGAAATATTTGTTTCATAATTTAGATGTAACATTTGAATAATTAGTTATTTATGTTGTTGCATTATGCAATTTTTTCTTTTCTTCAGTCGCGATTTAACTAGCGCAAGTTTAACTTCTTCAGGGACGAATTTTTTTTAAGTTAACGTTACAATTACTAAAAATCAGTGAACAATATATACAAAGAGATACAAGAGATGCAATATTTACAAAATCAACGAAAACCAAACCAAAAACGACTCCAAAATCGCCATTAAACATTCTAATCTACCTAAAAAATTCAGCGAATTCGGAATACAAAATTCAACCGTCCCACAGTCTGCATCCTCAGATTATACAATAGAATCCATCAGGATCAATATTCCGTGGAATCGACGTATCGCCGATCCTCGAACCGTAACCCTGGAGAATCCTCTTCGCTCCTTTAAACCGCCATCATGATCCATCCGTTATGCTCGAAATCCCGAGCAATTCCTTCGACCTCGGATAAACCGTTCCTCTTTAAGCTGTCAGCGCGTGGATGCACCGACTGTTTTGCTTACGGGTGTGACGGCGGACGCGATAAAAAGCCGGCGGGGCCGCGTTCGCGAGATGAACGAGAGATCGAGCAGAGATCGGAGCGGCTTGAAACGGCAATCGAAGGCGCGAGATAGGTCCGAGGGCGCGGATCGGATCAGGCCGGGAGCCGGCTGGTAGTCATAAACGACGTGAATCGGAAGAAAAACTGCTAAACGAAAATGCCCGCGCGGGAAGATCGGCCGGGCCGATCTAATGGGGAAAATAATGGATTTTCGGCAGTAAAGATCGCCTGGCCAGATCGGCCACCCTTGGTCGTCTTACCCCCGCACCCTCGATTTCGATCTTCCGCCGCGAGAGAGACGTCAAGGAAAGTGGGACGGCTCAGGCAATGGGATCGAGACCCACATTTTTGCTAACGCCTGTCGCCGCGCGGCTCCTCCCGGTGATCTATCGCTCGATCGTGTTCCCGATTCCAGATATATGGTTTTAATTAGTTATTGGATAGCTTCGCGTCCGGGATTTATGAAGCGAACGTTTGATTTTAGGGTCTGTATTTCGCCGGGGTTCAGATAACTCTGCGAACACCTGATAACTCAGAGATGGTTTGCGTTAGAGTTTGCGAGATTCTGCTAGCACGAAATAAATTGTCGAGTCGATGCGGGGTTAGGATGCGATTTGAATTTTAAGTGGAGAATTGATTGAAATAAATCGTTAAGTTAACGCGAGGGGGTAGGGTTCTGTGGGAGTTGATCGCTTGTGATTTTTGAAGGAGAGGGCATTGGTTGATGATAAGAGTATCCTCATTTGTACTGATAATAACTGAGACAAATACCGCTGATTTATTTCGAAGAAAGATTAGATCAGAATTCAAATTGATAAAGAAAAAACACGTGTTTAACACGTTGACGCCGACATGACCCACCGGTGGCCCATGCTATATCGTTCCATGGGGCGGCATGACCCACCGATGGGCCACGTTTGTATATCACGTTCACGTCGGCGCCGATATTCAGAGTTTTCTCTCTGAGGCGGCGCCCGAATTCACGGTCTGCTCCCTGGGATGGCGCAGCGTTAGATTACGCTGTTCAACGCAATTCTTGAGCGATAATACCCACTAGGTGATATTTATAGATCTCGACGAGATAAAACTAAATATGAAATCACTTTTTGTCTATCACC
>NIJG01000053.1:22024-38725 GCA_002201625.1 Euglossa dilemma | reverse complement strand
TTTTTCTTTTTAATAATTATATTCTGCGAAGATATTATACTGGAGTAGAAATTTTTTATTCGTTACAAAATTGATAAGATTTATATCAAACATTAATCCAATAATACAATAAGTTTCGGTTTCTCATGACTGAAAGCTAGTTACTAATATTTCTCGCGTTATCATCATTTTATATCTATTCTGAGATACGTGTAAGATATCGTGTAAGATATTATGAAACGTAAAAAAATCTAAATCTTATAGATTTTTTATTATTTCAGAGTGGTAGAATGCGTATACCAAATTTACAACGATTACGTCAATGCGTATATTTTAATTTCGAAATTATTTGTTCATTCGTTGCTTCTATAAATTATGTACGAATCTAGAGTAATAGTAAATTAACAACTAGGGTCAATATCTATCACCTTCTTATTACTCACCTCAATTATTCATAAACAGACTTGGCAATAGTATCAAAATAATAAATACACAATTATTGATTTTAGAAAACATCTGTACCAATCTTTATCAGATTGTTTTTATCAGTTTAGGAGAACTGATAAGTAATCTGTAGATAAAGAATTTTTTAAACTTCCGCTAGGATTTGTAAATAAGTTATTCGAATCGATATCAGCCTTCTCGATTTCCAAAGGCATTTGAGTTGAAGGTGTAGTAATTTTTATAGTTGTTCAATGGATCGAGGTATTCCGTCTTTCTAAATTGATCATTTAAAATACGGAAAAACAAATTCACAGGTTCAACGAGATCGAATTTAAGTCCTTCTAATTGTGCTTTCACGATGAATTATATCTTGCCTATTTAAGCGATTCACTGTCAACTACGAGATATCTCGTATTATATTGTAATTGATCGCGGAATAAATTTATAGCCGTTTGAGTTATGAATTATTAAAAATGGTAAATGCCATTTTAGTACTGCATCTGAAACTAAATATTGCTGAATTTTTTTAAATTCTTTTAAAATATAATCTTAGCGCTAAGGCGAGACGCTCTAAATTATTCTGGCAGTGAATGGATTAAGCGAACTTCGTAGATCTGCGATTGGTAATACAAGATTTCAGGCTCGTCGAAGTCGATGATGTAGATGGTGTGCCCTTTTATTCCCGATTGTACCGTCGTTGCTTTACGAGATTCGTCTCTCGTGGTGGGGCCTTATACGATTAAACCCGGGCGACGAGGTATCGAGAGCCGGCGATTCGCCTTATTGAGAGTTCTCGACGGTTTCCTTGGATTTCGGACGCGTCGTGACAGCATATCTCTCTTGCTTAGAGTTGAACAAATTGACAGTGTCTATCCTCGCGTTGACTTGATGTTGTTTTCCTTCATGTGTAACATAGAAAGTATGGGGAACTTTGTTGGTATCTTCAGGCTGTACGAATACTTCTCGCTTGAAACTACAGATATGCGTATGTTTTGGGTCTTGCAGATCAGCTTTCATGAACTTTAGATCTGACGTAACCCGGATGTTGTTGATCCTGAAGAATTGTTCTATGGTTTCATGTGGAATCGATGGCGGAACGTTCGATATAATTATTCGTTTCTTCGGAACTATTAATCGTCTTATATACAGGACTTTGTCGTTCACTAAGATGGTCGAAAGTTTCTTCACGAGTTCAACAACTGCACTCCTCGTATCGAGGTACACAAATACTTCCTTCTCCATGATATCGGACACGTATTGAATAGAACTTAAACCAACTATTTTACCAAGAGCGTTCAGGCATTCTTCTATTTCAATTTCTTCCACTGGGAAAATTACAACTGCTTGATCATCTCTAGGGAATATCTTGCTTGACATTTTCGAGAGATTTACGGTTAGATGATTTCGAGATGATGATTCTTCGGTCGAAGAATTTACGATTTCTTCTTGGTCCTCTTTTATTATTCGTATAACAAACTTTAAGCACAGGTGCCACTGTACACGATTTTTAACCCAGTAACTATTACTAGCAACTAATAAAATATTGCAGAACACTACTAGATAGTACACGTCTTATCTGTATCGCAGCATGACACACACTGTCAACTTTGTTATTACATATCACTCGATATTACCTAGACATAGCGATTTATAATGTGCAGCTAATGTAACAAGTGCAATAGGTATGAGAGAAATAAAACTTGAATAGTCAGAATAAAAATAATTATTTTTAACTAATAGTTGATATCAATTTTTCCGAAAACGAGTGATTACTATCGATAATTATAAAAGTGAAAATTCAGAAACTAATCGTTTCTATTAATTTCATAATTCCGGTATTGTCAATATTATGTAGGAATGGGTGCATTTATGTTAATTAAAATATAACTCTCAACACGACTTTCACAACTAACTCTCACTGGCAGTTGTCAAACGCCTCTCTTTTGACATTCACCAATTAATCCACTGGCATCCCTTTATTTTCCTAGGAACTCATACATTCTGCTCGCATTACTGTTATATAATCTAGCCTAAATATCATTTCGATCCACTATTATATCGTCCCAAATACTCGTCAATATTAACAATAATCCTATGAATAACTGTATTTACTGCTATAATCCCATATATAATATTTCAACCTCAAAAAATCAACTTAGAACATCAAACATCTCGTCCAACTATCCTCCAAGATAATAAAAAAACAGCAACTAACCGAAACTTTATTAAAATATATTTCAGTATAAGCACATTTCACCTGACTGCTTTCCAAGATATTCAATACCCTTCTAACTCTCCATTTTCGAAATGAAACCTGAAAACTCGCACGTGATCGTGGACGAAAAATTACACGCGAAGTTGGTCGTCCCATAGAAATGGTTTCCCATGAAAACGACTATTTGCGACGCGCGCGGCAATACGGCGTAGTAATGGAGGTTTGGTCGATAAAAAGTGTGGATTTTTCGGTCTCGTAGCAGATTTTTCAGCCGGCTGAAAGGTCTAGACGCGGAAATTTGAAAGTTAGCGAGCGAAGAGGAACGGAGGCGGTTTTCTGAGCGTTTGGAAGCTGCTGGCACAGAACATCGAGGCGTAGGTGGCGCTAGCGTCGGCCGGAGCAATTCCCGATATCGTGGCTGTCGATCAATCGATGCGTGGGTTTCAATAATCCAGCGGATTGTTATCGGTTCTCGTACATAAAACTCGGGATATCACGCGACGTACCGATGATAACCGATCGAATTTTAATCGGGGGACTTCGTCGAATTGGATAGCTGACGTGTGATCCTCTCGGAAATCCACGTAAAACGCGATATGCCAGAAATCAATCCCCCATGTGTCATCGTCGACTTTGGCCTTGCGCGTAGTAATACATACCGTGCACCATTCCCTCTGTGTCGAATCGGGAACTTTCATGCAAGTGCAACGTGTCAGAGGTTCGTTTGGTTGTTTTTCCTCTCCGTTTGTTATCATCTCCGAATCCTTCCTTTTCCAGCCCAGCGAACCGCCGGGGATTCGATGATTTCTGCCGATGACAGCACGCGATGCTGTACCAAATTCTTTCTCCGCGCTGCAACTTTTCGTTTCGTTCGCGTATCGCGCGCTTTTGTTGGAAATTTTATTTTATCCTGCCATTTCTCCTCTATTTAAATTCGATAGAAATTCGCTGGTTTTAGGTGTTTAGATTCGAACTGATACCGGTGTTCTTTATCTAATGGATTACTTGTAGATTACTTGAATTACACGAGGATAATCAATTTAACAGTTAGAGAAATACTTTCGTGGCATCCGGCACTTATAAATCTAATTTCGTCGTGTAAGCTGTCTGATTCGAAGCAACGTCTTCGATATATTTCTACAATGGGAAACATTCTAACTCTAAACGTTTTACATAAAAGAAGAAACAAATTACATATATTCACGTAATTACTAATCACCTTTTTATTTTCTTTGAGGAAAAAGAATCCAGTAATAATTTGTTACTAGTACTTTTCTAATGATACCAAAATTTGGAACATTGCCCAACTTAAGGGTGTACTAGATTCCATGCATCATTCACTATTTAATTACAATGAACTTTTAGCATTTACATAAGACGATGATAAATTCGCGTGACTCGGCGACAGTGCACCGCTTTGGCTTTCGAATTTGGGCCTCAAACAGGAAACTCGAGCAATTTAAGCCGAGCGAGGAATGGTTAAACCCCTAACTAAGTATCAAAGAAAGAAAGAAAGGAAAAAGAAGAAATCTTTTACATCGAAGAATCGCGAACACGCGTCAGTCGGAAGTCGGTGCGGCGACCGACTTGAAATTCCGCGCGTGGTGGAGAAAAATATAAAGCAGGGAAACACGGGGGGTCCTGGAATTTCGGCGATTCGGTTATTTACGAAGTTCGTCGCGTTAAGTGACCGAAACCAGAGGGCAATCCAATGGCGAGTAATTAAAACTCATGTTACCCGGCTGGCCGGCTAGAAGTGGCCGGTCGTTGAAAGCGTTTCTAAACTGGCTGCGCCGCCGCGACCCCCGTTACCAACGGCAAAATTGTTTTCGGTCAAACGAAGCATTTATAAGCCGTAAAAAGCCCCGCTGTCGCATTCGGAACGGACGATCTATTAAATTTTTATGAGCTTTTTGTCGGGCAGCCCGCGGCGTGTCTGACCTGCGACGCTGAAAGCTGCCGTTCGACCCCGTTTTAAGTTCGCACGGTCGAGTTCCGATGGGAGGGAAAAGAGAAAAGAGAAAGAGAGATAGAGAAATATGGATTAGAAATCGAATGAAGCCCTCCGTTTCGTCCAGTCAACCGACCTACCGGACCACGCTGTTCCCTTTGATCCGCGGAACAAGATGAGTAAACAGATGGTAGCAGTTCCATCGTCTGTTAATCGCCATCAGAAGAAATTCTCCGAGAGTCCAGGGCCCTGAGAATTTATGGCATGGCTTATGGGTGTCGTAGGAAATGGTAACTGGAGAAATTGTTACGAGAAAACGTTGGTCATGCGAATTTTCATTATCGGTTCTTTTGTTATTATAAAGGATATATTCCATCACGTCCAAGTATCTACAGTGTATCTGTGGTGTCTGCAAAATCATAGTACTGCTGTATATGCAAATATAAATTGTGACAATCCGATATTTTTTAATTTAAAATTCAGATTGTCAAAGAAAATGATGGAATTTTGCTTTGATTTATTTCTGTATTTATAAACGTGGTCTTTCTTGATATCGATTCTTGCGTCACTACGATTTGTTTTAAAAGCTTTTCATATGAGGCTAGCAAGTAAATATTTCGAGAAAAAATTAACCTCATCAGAGACGAACTTTTGAAAGTGGAAAAAATCTGTTTAATTTCTTTTATATCGATAATAATTCAGTAAGTATTCGACGAAGTTTTTTTCGTGATTGAGAAATTCTATGGTAAATAGTTCCTTAACTAATTCTAAGTTTCGTTTTATTTATAAATTTACAAAAAATTTATTAAAAAACTAGGCGTACACGTATATACCAGTATCCCTGAAGATGTTAATAAGTATTTAAAGAGTCAAACTACATTTTGTTCGATATAATTACATATTTTTCGCTTCACATTATCGTAACTCGCGTCAAGTTCAACGACCTCGTATACCATGGTCTCATAAAACAGTAGAATCCCCGATAACACGAAATATTCTGCATTATGAGTACCTTCAAAATTATTCCACATCTATAAAATCAAGAGTATAACGGTTAAAAATAAATAAATAATTACCATCTTAATATAACTGAAATAACGCGCACCTTATTTTACCTTAAAATAACAAAAATGTATTTTACACGTTACAGAGGAGTACCTCGTTACACAGAAACCTACTTTGTATAATCGACTAGAATTTCACAAATTCCTATCATCCACCACTTTGATCCAAATTCCATTAAATCCGCGGCGCAAGGAGAAGCGAAAACGGTAAAAAGAAATATGTGCAAACAGGGAAACTCAACGGAGATAGAACCACGGAAGAAGAATCAAGAACTAGGTGAAGAAAAGGAGGACGAGCTGAAACCAAACGTTGAACTCGTAACGAACTTGTGAATATTTAGCGCAGTAATTGCTGGCACATGCTCGAGTGTAGGGAAAATTCGGAAGCAAAACCAATATCAGTGTGCCACTTGTGCTCAGTCCTCGTTATATCACACGATTACATGTGCTAGTTGATCTTGGCCGTGTTGATAATTTGATTTCCTCAGGGACACCGAAGAATGACCGGCAAGTACATCACTGCCTTATCTCTCTGGCCATATTCTGCTCGACGGAAAGATATTCGTCGATTCGTCGTCACGGGCAAGCTTCTCTGGAACGCCTTTCAATGGAACACTCTCATTGGAAGGTTTCCCAGAAAGTTTTCCCAAGATTCCAGTTTAAGCCCTGTCATCGGGTTTCGCGCGCGAGGTCTTCGAATTTGGACAATGAGTTCGAATCGACGAATTGCTTCTTTGAATCAGATATATAAGATGAGATTGGCGAATTCCTTCTGAGAAGAGAGATACATTGCAAGTCTGACTTTGAATCGAGGATTGACTCCTTAGGCTGAATGACTTCTGATAATCTTCAGTTATTATTTTGAAGATATATATAGCTCACGTCTTGAAGAACACGCGTTTTTAATGATAAAATTATTGCTCTCACTGCTGATTTTACGAATTTATAAAATTCATGGAAGTTGAAAGTAATATCGTGGTATATGTGAGGGTCTAAAAGAAATAGTTATCCAGAGCAAATATTGGAGTGAAGTCAGTGGTAAAGAGCGAATATTAGGATGAAGTAAAAGGTAAAGAGCAGATATTAGTCAGCATAGTTAGCGAGGAACAGCGAGTTTTATTGTTAGTGTTGGAATAGGTATAGGATTTTTATGATGTAGCCTGGAAGCATCAAAATTTGATGAAAGAAAGCTCAAATTCGCCTATGATCAACAGAAAACGTACCTTTCAGTTATTTTATAAAATAAAGTATTTAATCTGTGTGTTATTGTGCCCATACATTAATTTCCCCTACTTCCTTTTCTAATTCAACACTTTAAGTGTGAAAATATAAGAGCTCAAATCTTTTCATAGTCCAATTATATTATCATTATTACAATACACTCACATTATTAAAGATCGCATGTAAGTTTTGCTTCCTTAAGCTCGCCCTATCGACACGTGGAGATTTAGAAATTAAAAGCGAACCGCTACAAAACATTGGGTCTCATTTGAGATTTTAGAGATCACAGAAATCGTGTGTTATACGAATTGTTTGATGTTGAAACGAGTCTCGGTACTCATTACCAGCGTTATTTATCAGGATCTGAAAGCGCGTGGAGAAAATCCCCGTTTAATAGAAAAATTAGCGCTACAAGCGAAAGAAAGGGACGATCTGGGAAGCGATTAAAAAACGATAATCCAGCCGTATGAGAATTACCAGCCGTGTAATAAATGTACAAGTCTAAGGAGACACGCAACAAAGCTGCAATCTGAACCCCGGCCGAGGCCTATGCCTGAGCTTGCCCCGTGTCTCGTGCAAACTGAGGCCCTCGCGTTCTTTGCACGCCATCTGAGCGTTTTATAATCGGTATTCTTTCCTTTCTCCTTTCTTCTCCACCCCACCACGTCCCTCGGCAACGTTCCCTGTACGCTTTCTCCGTTGGAAAAATGCCTGGCTATTAATTTGATCTCACCTCCTGCAGCGACTAGCAGCTTGACAGAACGTACCACCTAGCAAGACAGACAGCATAAATTAACCACCCGATCGTGCCTTTCGAATTTCCTTTGTTATATGCCACGGACAAAGAGCGGAAGGGTTGGGGGAGGGGTGAAAAAAAAGAGGAACGAAGACGGGGAGAACGAATCGAAACGAGAAGTTCCAAGGATTTAAACGAAACAACTAGGCGCAACAACTTCGAACGCTGGCAAACGGGATTAAACGAGCCTTCCAGCCTTCGCGAGACATTTTTCATGTCGTTCGATGCAAATGCAAATGCAATAACGGTGAAGCTGTGTCACGCATCGGATCTAGGCAACATTATGCTATCAGTAATATTGCATAATTGAAAAGTAAGTGCAATGACGCGGCTTTCGGGACTTTTGGAAGAGGGATCGGTGGCCAGCGTGATTTTTAGGCATATAGCACCATGCAACGGGCAATATCGTGTAACCGAGAGGTAAACGCGTGGTTCTAGGTTTGAGAGCTGGAAGGAGAATGATCGGTGGCCTGTGTGATTTTCAGGTATGCGACATTGTCCCGATAACAATGTTGCATGATCGCGGAGTAAGTGCATGGTAGAGACTTTAGGGTTAGGTTGTCTGTGCGAATTTTAGGTAAGCGATAATGATCCTGCAGCGATGTATAATCGAGAAGTAAGTACACCGTTGAAGCTTTAGGGCTTGAACCGAGACTGACCGATGGTCTGTACTATTTTCAGGCAAGTGACATTGTTGCGGGAATGGTGAACGGGCTAATACATTAACCCTTTGCACTCGACAATCTTTTCGTTAGAGGAAAATAATAATTTCAAGACTTTCTCCCATAAAGTCGACGACATTTTTAAAATAAGAAATCGTATACAAACCATGACATAGGATTATTTAATTTCGATATTCTATGCATCGTTAACAAACTTATATTAATTAGTATCGATCTTTAGAATCTGATTAAATGGCGATTGATGGCCTCTCGGGTTCAATGGGTTAAAAGCGAATGAGTGTGTGATCGTAGTTTCAGGAAAGAGACTGGTATATTTGTGACAGTGCTGTATACAAATAATTATGAATTTAGAAATGCGATAGAATGTTTAGCATACGTGACAAAAATATGATTAAAAATGAGAGCATGAGAATGAAAGAAGTCGGAGTGCAAAGTTTAAATAAGGGCAGTAGGATATGAGCGAGTATTCAGCTGCGAGTTGAGATTTGTCAGTATCAATAGCGGTATTTATTAAAAGTTGTATGATATAACAAAGCGATGGTATCTAGATGACCGTTATCTGAGTAGCATGATCGATTCAAAATAAATCCCGATGTAGAATGATACCATATAAATAAAAATTCGTCTTACACGAGTCAATTAAAATTAGTCAGCAGTCAAGTGTCAGTTGTTAAGGAGCGATTAGTTATTATTTTGAATAAACCACTTTTACTATCTAAATATTCCTATGTAAAGTTTTATCAAATCTTAAATATCGACTCTCGGTTACCGAGTAATTCGCTCGAAACAACGATCAATCAACGAAAGCATAGTGTTCTCAAGTTTGACGCGTACTAATCTGATCACCAGCTCGAATCCTCGGGTCTAACGAATAAAATACCCGAAAGCTACACCTCTTACCTCCGAACTCACCCCGAAACAACAATGTAAGACTCGATCATTCGCGATGTACACTGTTTCGATAGCCAGCAGCGCCCGGCGATCACTCCTGAGCTTATAACTCGAGTGTCCAATCGGTTTCCAATTTGACACAGAATAGGTTCCATTAACATTTCCCGAGCGATGCTTTAAGTCCGGATTCATTCGGTCGGGTAATGGCGAAAAGCGGGAAAAGGAAGGCGGGAAATCGGCGAAAGCGGTGAAGTAACAGCGGGGAAACGGTGGACGCGGAGACGAGGCTGAAGACGGAGAGGAAGCGAGCGGTTCTGAAGGTAAAGGAATGTGTACGAAGCTGGTAACCGGTAGCTGACTCGTACCGATAAGAAGTCTCGATCCGTTTGGTCGTGCCGTACCTTCCACAGTTTCCCATCCTCGTCCTTCTCTCTCTCTCTCTCTCTCTCTCTCTCTCTCTCTCTCTCTCTCTCTCTCNTACATCGGGAATACGACATTAACTGACGGACGAGGAACGCCGAGCTTCCCGGCGCCGATGTACGCGAGGAACGCGACAAACCCCGTAGCCGTATTGAGCTCCAAACGAAATAGGGAATTTAAGTGTCGCAGCTCTGATGAGATCTCTCTTTCTCTAGCCTCGTCTCCTTTTCACAGTTGCCCACTTTCCAGAGAGCAGCCTCTCGCGCTAGCCTCGTTCCCAGGTTCACCGTCCCTCTCCTGTTTTGCACACGATACACGGCCAATCCCCCGGGAATTCGAAAGTCCTACTCTAAGCCCCCTTTTCATCTGTTCCTCATCGTCTTCCGGCTACGGATCGCGTCTTCATCTTCCTTCCACCCGGTTCGCCCAGTTTCTCATCGATCGCGCCGATAATGTCGAATCGAGCACCGTTCCTCCACTTGCTCGCGGAAACGGCTCGACTTATTCATGAAAGGACGAACGAGTTCGATAGATGCACGCCGGCAGATTGAATTGTAAAGTCTCGGCCCTCAGCCGAGACTAAACGAGCAACCAGAGAGCCGCTGCAGCTTCGACTCCCTGATGGCTGACTCGTTATGATTCGGTAGCCCGGGTTAGGCCAGTTTTCTGGATCTTGGTTCTCCGTTCTTATGGACGAAATGGATAATAGAACGGTGATTGTTCGGATTAACTCGGGAACCAAGCGACAAAAATGTATATTTTACTATCTTGTCAACATTCAAGATCATTCCGACATTTTCGCCAAATGATTTCTTTTTCGGAAATGTCTACGGAATACAAATTTCTTCTGGATAAATAACTTTTTGTAAAAGTGTTGGAAAGTATTCTCAGCGAATTTTTTAATCTTTCATGATTAATTGCTATTATTCGCAAGTATAAATAATTATAATTATGGATGTTGATACACTCGGGAAACTCTCGTCTTTCTTTTAGGCAAACCTAAAACCTATTCCTTCAATAGGCAACCTAACATTTTTACTTTACGTATAAGTCTTCAATTTTTGCCAAAAATCGTGCATTTTTCAAGAAACTTACGGTCTTCGAAAACTGAGGGTTATAGAGAAATTTCGTTTGTGCATTTGTATTCAGGGAAGTGAGTTCTATAAGAGTTACCCAATGAATATTGTAAGTCAAAAATCGTATTGCACGGAGTAATTGACGTGAAGGAAACAAATTTTTATAGTTTATTCTGTGAATTATTTTTATCTGTAGTATAATGAACACAACGAAGGGAATAAAGACAAATATGTGATTATCGCGCTAACCACAGTTAACAAGTTGAGAGCTTCGAAAAAGTTCAAAGAAAAATTACAAGTCGAAGATGATAGAATGTGACAAATTGTTCCTAAGAAACAATTCTTCTCAAAGTTTTCCAAATTTTTATGTACCCAGTCAGTGGTTAGTGCCAGAGACACGTGTCTTGGACACATGCTCAAAATATTTCACAGTAATTGGATCTTCGGTTCTTTCGTTATGCTATTTACCATGATCAAGAACGACGTTCACAGAAACTCGAAATTAAACATTTGATCGACGAAAATGTTTGCTCGAGTCAAAATCAATTCCGAGCACACAATAACAGACGAAAGGTTTATTTTAACTTCAGGTTTTTTTCCATTCGATGCAACAAAATACGGAGAATTCTTAAAAAAAAAAAAAAATTAATTTTTTCAAGATTACATACTGGTCTGTTCTCTTAAACCTGATATACAAATTTAACACTCCTATTCCATGAATAGATCAAACAACTTAAGGTAAAGCAGGGATACTGTATGGTATAAAATAACATAGTTCAATTTTTATTATTTATTATATAACAGTATGCATAAAATATTACACGGATAAACGACGATGGTTACAAGTGTCAGAATTTTGAACCGAGCATTTCAACGATGTTCCAGTAACATTGGAACAATTCACAGTAGCAATTGCTCGAGTGATGTTGAATTCGGATGTTACGTCGATTGACGTAGGTGCAGAAAAAATGATTATGGTGCAGGGGTGCTGAGACTACATAGAGGATTGGGCTTGCATTTCACACGCCATCTGTAGTCGCAAACTTGTTTCTCCTCGTTGAACTGGAGACCAGCAGGGCATTTCATGGGGATTGGTGGGTCCGTGGTGCAGACGAAGTAAGTGTCGCACTTGCATTGATGTCGGACCATGGTGTTGTTTTCGTTCAAATCCTCCGGACATTGTGGAGCCAGCGGGTTTTGCGAGTACACGTACACCGCGAACGCAATGAATATGATGAAAATAGCTAAAAGAAATCACAACAGATCCATTTATTCACTCCACTGGTCTATTCGAATCTCTACTCGAAAACTTAATTAATTAAGATTATTTATTTTTTTAATTATTAAAATTAAGATTAGTATCCTACAAATTATTTAAGGCTTACAGACGACGGAGGTTAACGCGTCAAAGGATCAACCCTGTCTTCTACTAATGCATTCAGTAATGTTTATAAATAAACATACAACCGTGTCTTTTCCATATCAGCATCGTATCAATTGAGATTAAATCGTTTGATATTGAAATTAACGTTAAAATAAAGGATGAAAATGAGATGAAAAACAGATCGATATCTTGGAGATTAATAAGTCTTTTAGTAGAATTAACCAGCTCACATATAATTAAGACGAAGAAAAATTAAAATTCAATTTCAAATAAAGATAAGTAAAGATTCGACTGGTAGAAATCTGGTTAATCAGACGCTAATTAAAATTTTGATTTAACAGAGAGCTAAATAAAAGAAAATTGAGCTGTATACGTTTGGACATAATGGAAATTGATAATGACAATGGTAGCAGAAATGATGTTAACAATTGTTCGTAAATCACTTCTGATTATATTAAATAAACAAGTATAACGAATAAATAAATGAGAATAATCAAAAGAATTGAACTGTATGAACTCTATAAGTACGACGTGACAGGAAATGACCAAGATTCGAATAATGATCTGATATTGAGCTGTGTAACAAATAAGGAAGACTGACGAAAACAATCGGCTTACCTTTCATCCTGAATTTGTACAAGAACACTGTTCAAACTCTGAATGGAACTTGCTCGGCCAAATTTCAGTTTCGCTTTATATATTCGATCGGTCGATTAGAATCTGTATACGTCGATGGTAGAAGGCTTTACATTTCATTGGACTTCCTTATCAATAGAGCAACGATAATCGCCATTAGCGTACAAGTAAGTTACATCGTTGAGAGATCAAAGATAACCGGTAGATCTCTAATTAAATCTTTCGCGTGGAATTCGGTATTTTCGAGAAATCATGGGAATAGTAACCACTCGTTAAGATTTCGATCGTGTTTCCTCAGTTTCACGAAATATGGACGAGCATTCGCCATTTTCCCTTCGCTAATTCTGCTATAGCTTGTCATTTGTTGCTGTCAGCGTTGAATCTTTCATATTAGGTTGAGGAAAAAGAAATCCATTCTTTTTATAATTTTAAATGGAGTTTTTAAATGGATTCCCCAACTACAGCAATATAAGTAATATAATTTATTCTTGGAGAAAAGGAAATTCATTATTTTTATAATTTTAAGTGGATTTCTTTTTCCCAAACCTAATATATATCTTTTCAATCTTACTTGTTTATTTATTTATTTATGAACGGAGAAGCAAGCAACTCACTAACACACATGTAACGATTAATATTGCAAACTACAAAATGTCCTATTTGGAAGACTTATTTTATAAGCGAATTGAAAATAGATAATTATGAATGATTAAATGAATGTAATAAAAAAATAAAGTACCTACTTTTTTAAAATAAAATCATACAATTTTATTATGCATCGATTTATTCACCTTGTGATTCTCTGTATATGCAAATGTACCTAATCTGAAATTAATCTCAATATCGAATAGAAATGAGCATATTTAGGCTGAAGGAAATAGTTTTCTCAATCAACATTTTATCTTAATTTAATAATAAGCTCTGAAAACATTCCATTAACCTCTGATTTTTAATCGGTCAACGAATTTTCAATTTAATTCGCAAGAACGATCGTATTAAAAAATTCATTCGAAAACAAATGTACTTCGGTATCTGTCAAGTGAAAAAATTTTAAACAATATTATGATCGAAATAAAAATGGATAAAAAGAAAAACAATATAATCATTGTAGCGCAATCGTATCAGTATCGTACGTTCATTTTACGTCATTTATTCGTAATTACGAATTGATGTTCTAGCAGCGGTCGTGTTTTATCTGCTCGAAGCGCACTTAAGATTAATAATATTTCGTGCTTCGTATTTTCCCCAAAATTCGTCTTATCTGATCGTTAATTCACACGAGATGTCGATCGTGTTTCCTTAAACAAAATGATTCATGAAACTACTATTTGTCCGAGAGCTAATATCCTCTAATTGATACAAAAAAAAAAAATTATCTTGAGAGAAAGGCACTCGATAAATTCGCTTACACGATAATTGCATTGCGTAGCACTGAACGAAACTGAAATTTTGTTTTACGACGAAGTTGTCGCTTTGCGGATTCTTAGAATTTTAAATACAAGATAATGCCCTACTTATCTTCAGCAGTGACCAAGATTTGGAAAACAATTTGCACGTCGATCCAGAAAAGCGACCCAAGCAAACCTTAGAAATCGCCATTCGTATCGAGAAGCCAGAGAAACGTTGCAAGAGAAATGTTACAAGGAGAAGTACCTGCGCATCCCAGAGGAAGTATGAAAGGGAACAAAAAAAGGATGCAGAATAATGGAGATAAAAAGCGGAAAGGTTAAAAGACATTTTCAATTATATAATTTTCACTAACAGCCAAGTCTTGAAAAGCAATTAAGTGAAAGAAAGAAAGATACGGAATGCTGGATATAAAAATAAGAAAATGATACTCAGCGACGAGAGACAATGTAATTTCCAGTTGATCTCTGACATCAAATAATATTTGAAAACCAAGTAACGCTAATAAATCTTAACAATCAAATCGAGAATGAAGAGAAATTTGGAAAGCTGAAAAGCTTTGATGGAAAAATGTGGAAAATGAGAAAGAAGAAGACAGGAGAAACTTCCTATTAATTTCGAACAAGAACCAAGTTCTGGAAAACAAATAAACTATAAATAAAAATTTACGAAATGATGGATATAAAAATAGGAAAGGACTGTTTAACATTCATCTATTCTCTACCACCGATCAAAATTTGAGAAATGCCTTAAAAATCCAGCCTCCTAAAAATGGAAGAACAATATAGAAACTATTCAAGTAAACCCATTTGTATCGAACAGATGAAAAAATTTGGAATGTTGAAAATATAAAAAACAAGCAAGAAAAAGTACATAAAAATAGAGATAGAAAACGAAAAAACAGGGCAAAAGAAAATAGAAAAACGATGGAACAAACGAAAATATTAGGTCGTTCAGAATGTCATTTCGTTTTTCCAATTGAGGGGACCTAATTGTATTTGTTCACAGTCAATTTCACACTTCAGCCGCATGAAAAAAAGAAAAAAACGAAATGACTTTCCGAACAACCCGATATATAGATCATTTTGACAAAATTAACATTGAGCCTTATTTAGACAAGACTTGAATTACGTACATAAGTATTTTTACTTCCATTATATTTTATTTACTTTACCTAGATACGTATTATTTATAAGTACATATTACAAGTGAGTAGCAGCCAGAGGAAGACCCTAGAAACACAAAAAGAAAGAGGAAAAGACAGGAGAAACTTCCAATTAATTTCAACCATAAACCCAGAAAACGAATAAACAAGAAACCGTACAAAATATCGGATATAAAAAGTACGGAAGAAACGTCTAATATCCACCTATATTCTCTACTACAGACCAGGATTCGAGAGACAAGGTAGAAAGGAGAAGGAAAGAAAAAAAAATAGAAACGATTCGAGTAACCCTCGTAGACCCATCATTTGTATCGAGAGGGTAGAAAAATTTGGAAGGCCGAAAAGCGTGGAAAGAGAAACGTTACAAGAAAACGTGCCTATACGTGTGAAGCAGGGACGAGAGGAAGAGAGAAGGACGGAGAACGCGGTGTGAAAGGTGTGAGAGAGAGAAGGAACTTCGCCTGACATTCGGACAATGCTGGCGTGGTGCTGTCGCGTTCGGTTCCTGGTTATGGCGGGTGCACAATGCCTATTGTCGAGCAACCCACCGTACAAACGTGTGTGCCAACGCTTCCACACAACGGACGACCAGCTCCAGGTTCCTCATTTCGCCTCTCTGTTTTTCCTTAACTGCACGCATGCTAGCTTTTCCGAGGTTCCCGCGTGGCGCAGCCAGTTCTCGTAACTTGTGGCTTTTTGGCAAGGGCAATAAGATCCAAGGAAAACGCCGCGAAAGGAGGACGATATTGATCTCTTCTTTTCTCTTCCTTTTTTTTCGCGAATACCTTGGTGGAAAGTCGGTAGGAAATGAAGCTCACGGATGAAACGACGTGCTAGAATGCGTCGAGTCTGCGGTCCCATGCAGCCCGGGCACGGATTTCATCGTTTGTGCCTGATCGGGCAAACCTTTTCGACGTCTTAAAAGGCGACTTTAATGCGTTCTCGATCGATGAATACGCGAAGGGAATATTCCGCTGGTTTTGACGGCTTAAACCTCTCGCGTGATTTCGTTCGGCTATGTACTCGTCTGGTCCTTGGTTCGAAAACGTGTCGAGTGTGTGGGGCTCGTGTCTTTTATTTTCCCTGGGAAATTTCTGGTATTTTTAGGTCGAGAGTGAATCGATTACGTGGAATTCGGATTTCTAATTTTAATGCGAGTTCTCGTGGACTTTGAGTCGAAAATGAGTCGAAGGAATACACAAATTGGGTTTGTTTTATTTCGAAATTTTGGGTATTTTTGGTGAATAATATCTCGCGTCTGTGGGACTCGTGTCTTTTATTTTCGCTGTGAAATTTTAGGCAATTTTAGGTCAAGAGTGAATCGATTACGTGGAATTCGGATTTTTAATTTTAATATAAATTCTCGTGG
>NIJG01000053.1:0-17414 GCA_002201625.1 Euglossa dilemma | reverse complement strand
TTGTTACTAATATTTATTACCGATCTCAGCACTTAATTTTAATTAATACAAACTTTAGTCTAACATAACTATTATCCTTTCCTCGATAGACGAGTAAAAAAAAAAACAAAAAAGCCCGAAAAAACCAAGAAAAAGGAATACAGTATAATAAATTAAATATTCTAAATTTACCCTCAAAAATCGCCAACCATACAGACAATTCGAAACAGACCTAAAATCGAAGGCTATCGAAGGAAGAAAATGAAACTCATCTTGTCGTCGCTCAACGCTGCTGGTCATAACCTAATCTCTATCCAGCAGTGGCCAGTGACACGATAGAGGCAGCGAAGGGCCCCGACGGACATTTTGGGCGCGACGTTAACGTTAATATCTCGATTTTCCCTCTGTTCGCCGATTCGTATAGCAAAGGGAAGAGAAGGAGAGAAAAGCGTGGCAGCCACGCTCGCCATATTGGCATACACGCCGCCTGCGTTTTACGGCCGTATTCAGCGATTTTGCATATCGAGCACTCGCCCTCTGCACGCGTGCAGGTGTGTATGTGCGTGAATTGCGGAACAGGGTCGGTAGGAGGAGAGAAATATGGAGAGAAATAAAGAGTGATCGGGCATGGTCGCGAAGGAGACGCAGGAAAGTGGGCGAAGGGTGGCGCAGGAGCAGGACGGAAAAAGGGACACACAGTCGTTGTCCTTTCTGGAGCAGCGGAGCTACTGCCAGCCCATTCACCTTTTCCACACCGATTCGCGTATATATACGGCAATCGTAGACCTCCTTGAGAGCTCAATTTATCGCGAAACGGCCTCCGCCGACGCACAAAGTGAGTCGGTGCATGGAACGTACCAGCCTCCCTTCCAAGCAAATTGTCATAATTGAATAACCAGCGAGATAAGCGAGCGTCGCTTTGACCGTCGTTGCTTTCCCTCAGCTAACTCGTCGGCCAGCTTCATACGGGCCGATCCATTTAACCCTCGAGTGTCTCGAGTCCACTTGATACGCGATCCGTGCACCAGCGCCGCCATCCCCGCCGCCATTGTGTTCCCTGGCCCTGTGTTCGCTTTCATTTCCGCGAATCAACCGGTTAATCAATTTGCAACGTTCGTGGTGGCCTCCACGGGTCCTCTCTTTCTCCTTCCTTTTTATCCCGCTCGTTTTTCTCCTTTTTTTTTCATTTTATTTCATCCCACTCTTTCCCTCTCTTTTCGGCTTACCCTTTACCTAGAGCCGACCCTCGCGCGCCCGCTGATCGAGTTCGATTCCGTTAACGAGCGTATCTTCGAGCGCCGCGAGCGATTCGGGGATAGTTGAAGAGTTCGCAACGAGATTAGCGTCGTCGTGCACGCTTTGTTCTTCGAGATAGCGTATCGACGCGAGCCGCGTTTTTCAACCCCCGATGCTGCTTTCCTGTCAGCTAACAGGCCATCGGGCCGACCGAAATTGTCTGGCTTTTGTGACTCGTTTGTCCGATAAAGGGACGATGTTTTAAACGTGGATCGGTTGCTTTGTGGTGGTGCAATTAGGGCTTCGTTTCGGCATGTGATGGTCGCCGGATCGCGGAGTAATTGGAGGGGGTACGTTGGTGGATTGGATTGAAAGTGGGAACGAGTAAAATGCCAAGTGATAAAGTGCTTTAGAATAGGATTCGAGGGTTTGCTCGAAGTTGCGTTGGTGAGCAGTGTTGTTCCGAGTTCAGATTTCGGCAGGTTTCGTGGAAGTGGTAATGAGTTGTGATTAGTATCGCTGCGATGGGTAATTTCGCGTTCGGAGTTAAATATCAGGCATTGGGAATCTTTGTGGACAATGGTCTCTAATTTTCGTAGTATCAATGGTAAATTGAACAATGACCGAGGTCATTCGAGAATAATTAGTACCATTTTTGGTAATCTGTAGATTAAAAAGCGAATATTGTTCGAAATAAAACTATATTTATTCAGAACATGCATTTTATCGCTGACAATCATGACTCGTTTAAATTTTATCTAATAACTTCAAATGAAAGCAATTGAATATTAAAAATTCATGAACTAACACGAAATTTGTATTTCATGGTATTTAATAATTTACCTTAAAACCCAGTTAACCCTATTTAATAATTATATTCACAACTATAATTCCCTTTAGGATAATAAAAATTAATATTTCCCGATCACATTCTACATTAAAAGCGTCTCATACCGTCAGACCAGCACCCGATAATTTTTAGCAAAGGAGGATCGAAATACGCACTTTTTCGTTAATAACGCGTCGAATATGCAAAAGATGATTTTATTGTCCTTTTATGGCTTTTACACTAAATCGGTGTAATCACAGACAATGGTTGCTGATACCATTCCGTTGAGAGGTAGAAAACAAGAATCAACCGAAATATCTGACGGAGCTGAAAGGAGAGACTGGAACGAAATAAACGAGAACAGGAAGCAGAGGTGCAGATATCGAGGGTGGCTTTAACGGCCTTTTGTTTGGTTAACTGCATTGCTTCCCAGCTCGCCGGTAATTGCCACAATGCGGGGCGAGGAATCAAAAAGAGAATAGCGATCCAGGAAATCAGAGAAAATGGTTAATCGAACGACAAGTCGATCCCTAATTTTCCTCTTGAGGCACATTGCTTTGATTGCGCGCTTCTCTTTCTTCTTTTCCTCCTCTTTTCCTTCCTTCCACCCTTCTACCCCTTCTCTCTTCCATCCAGCCTCGAACAGCAGAGGCAACGAGATAATTGTAATGAGACGTAGTGGTAAATTTTCTATTGTGCCAGATGGTGTTGTTCAAACCGAATTAACCGTTCTTCTCTTTTATAATTAACAATATATTTTTAGTAGAAGAAAATTTATCTATACGAGTCCTTTTTCCGATTACTGCATTTTGAAAACTTTAAAAAATTCGGAAATTAGAATTAATCGAATTCGAAGCTATTTATTAATACCGAAATGCAACATCTTTTTGTAACTTCCTGTTAAATTTATCCTAATAACCTTATATGTGAATAGACACCGAGATACTTCATCTGGAAACATAAACAATTATCTGAACTTTAAATAGAATCTTCCTAGAAGAAATCTACACGATTTGGGAGCATCAAAATGGCACGATTCTTCTTCACGAAGTAACAGAATTCGATACGAAGCCAAGACACTTGCGCGGTATAATGTGTACATGCAAAGCATAATATTTCCAATAACGTGCAGAATGTCGTAAAGTGTTTCCGGTGCTGTGTCTTCGTGGTCTTTGAAAATTGTAGAGGATGGCTCCGTCATTCCAGGCACGATCGAGCCTCACGGAAATTTGGATTGACCCTCCTGGCGTAGAACAATTCTTGGCTTTGCGGCGAGCAAAAAGAGTAGAAGACGGTAAAAATATCTGACCGCAGTGCCGTAAGATCTCTCGGCGGCCATCTGATATTTATGAAGAACCGTGACTCACGGGGTCGCATTCAAGGAGTACAAAGTATGCTTAGTGCCGACGCGTTGCGCTGCACGACTTTTCAGGAACGTACAGGACAAATGGCAAACGTTTTCATCGTTATATATTATTATCGATATATCGCATATGTTATTGGATGTGTCAAGAATTATCGTTGCTTTGGAAAACTGGGATATTAATTATTTCAAGTATTTTTGAGCTAAGTAGTGTGTAAGAGGGTTTCATATCTGTAGTATAAATGATGGTACGGATAGAAGTAAGAAAGCTCCGAAATTTTCTTATTTCTAAACTCTATTTACAATTCTCTTCATTTCTTTAACGGTTTGTTTAAATATATTTAAATACTCCGTGTTAATGATTCGTGTGTCAGAAATTATAATTCCCGATTTGAAAAACGGGAATATTAATAATTTGGGATATTTTTTAACTAAATGGTGTACGAGAGAATTTTATATAAATGGTAGATAGGATAGATAGATAATAAAGATAAGGAGTTAGGAAATCTTGAATCAGTGGCTAACTTAAAATTTGTTTAATTGTTTAAATATATTAATAAAATTATTGATCCTTTGGGAATATTAAAAAAGTATTAAACGTTATCTTGAAATACTCTGAAATGTTTCAATTCATCGTCCCGTGATTAAAATATTTTCTTCCCAAGAATTTTCTGTTTGTCTTATACTAAATTTTATACCGTTTAGAACACGACACCGTGAAATTTTTGTTTATTAAAGTATCATACTGATCGATAAAGTAAATATCAAACGGCGACATAATGTAGCTACGAGTGTCTCAAACTATCTATACCGGCGTTCAAGTTTTTATTGAATAATTAAAAACGTCAGTGGCAGATCTGTGCGCTCTTATGGTCTCGAGTAGGGGAGAGGTCCCTCTTGAAATTTGCATAGCTGCTTCAGCGATGGGAGTTTCGGTGAAATATGGGGTTTTATTATTTTCGAGGTACTTCACCCCGTTAAACGAGCCAGCAGAACAGACGTCCAGAAATAAGTATAAGAGAATAGAAGGTATACCTAGATGTATCGATCTCACCTATATTTTTTTTAAATAAAACAAGATTTCCCATAAAGGACGGATCAATCGGAATATAGCTGATTCTGTGTGAAAAAATAAATCGAAAAAGTGAAATAAAGGTTTTTCTTACGTGATATCGTTTTCGAGAAAATTGATTTTAAATATCACTTGATATAGTTAGTAATAGCTCCAAGATTAATGGATGCTGATTATTCGTAATCAAAAATATAGTAAAGAAGAATTGATGCAGAATAATATAACTGGGAATATTTACAAACGTAAAAATTTTAATTTACATGGGACATAGATGCATGCTTATTCCATGAATGTGTAAAGTCAATTTTCTCAAAAACAGATGTCCATATGAAAAAATTTTATTCCATATTTTTGACGTGGTTTTGATGTTGAATCACATTATAGAATCGAAACAACCCATACTATACTCCTGACTTCGTGGTTATTTATTTATAAAAATACAGACTGCAATGAAAATAAATTTGTATAACTAAGTAAAACATGTCCAAAATTCCTCCTCAATATTTATTTTCAAATTATTTTCAATGCAACACCAAATATTGTACGTTATTGAAGTATCTTCTGTCATTGGGGAAAGAAAAAATAACGAAAGAAAAATTATTATTTATTACGTAAAATTTTTTGTGCATAAGGTACTGACACCTTTGATGTCGTTTTTTTTTTTCGTGACCAAAGATTACGATACTCGTTTAAAATTTTCGCATGAGGGTAAGTAGAAAAAGCAGAAATATCTACCAATATGCCAGATATTGGCTGACCAGTGCAGAAGATACTACTGGCAATGTACCGCTGGTGCAGACGATATAAAGTAGAGACCTGATAAAGCGGCACATAGACGACGTGACGTTTATCACACGTGTTCCACGTGTCGACACTGCGTTTTCAAACATGCTTTATGCCCTTACTAACACATAAAAGAACCAAAAGAGTGATTAAAACGAAGACTCGATGCCTCTTTTATCGATTCTTAATTTGAAATAAACATGTTTCATTAATTAACTAAGAATCAAATTTTACTACCGATGTTATTTTGTTTGCAATTTTCCTTATTGATTTGTGGCTAGTATATTTTTATTTAATAACATTCAGATTTTGCTAAAAATTAATTCAATTGGATTAAGTAACTGTATTGCAATAATCGTGTTTTGATAATAAATTCATGTCAGTTGTGATACCTGAACGATTTTTTCCTGATATTCCTCTACATAAATTCTCGTCATTTTAAACGAAAAAATGTAAAAATCCTCTGAACAAATTGCATGGTAGAATAGCTCCAAATTTTAAAGTTCGTATTTCCTTTTATGAAATTTATAAAAGTGAACAATGTCTTTATATTTTATGCAATTTATCCCAAATGTTACGAAATTCTACACGTGGAATATTTTAATAACGAGGTAAAAATGTACGTATATTTTTAAAATATAAATCTTATGGGTTGTTCCAATTATATGAAGCAATAAAACGTTTGTTAATTAATACGAAGAGGTACATCACCATCGTTCCTTTGATTACAATTTATTCAGAGATATACAATTATCTACTATATAATTACACCTTTTTTAAAACTAGGAAATTTAAAAAAAGTGCAATCAATTATAAACATTTATTTCTTTTCTTTTAAAAGGATAAAATCTCACGTAACTCTCCATATTATGCGAAAAATATAAATTAAAAATTAAAATCGATTATTTCCAAATTTCGAATTACACATTGCAAATTTCAAATTTACTTGCTCAGAACCTTAGGACCAAAATTAAACAATAACATTTATGAGATTAAATTAAATTATAATCTTTAATTCTCTTTGAAACGCGAATTTCTCCAAATTCTTCCAAATCTACGGTCAAATCACAGTTATCTTTTTCCTCTACTGACCACGTACCGCCAAAAATAAAAAACAGCTGTTTTTTACATTAATTTGGTACGTTGTACATCAGAATCATCTTCGCTCGGCAAAATCGTAGGGGTGCAATGGTACCAGCGTTAATTTCACATGTCCTGCTTCCAATTTCGTAATTGCCAATTCCATTTATTAATTATGAATAATATCGCGATTCGGTTACACGTGGATCAAAACAAATAAAATATAGATATTGACATTGTGTTAAAATATCGCCGCTGATGCAACATCAACCATGCTAATGTAAATGTCAGACAAAATGATCCAAGACCTTTGACCATTCTTCAGTGGAATATTGCAAAGAAGACATTCCAAGTTCTTCGATAATTATCATTTATTATATAATTATTTTACACGAAGAAACAGTCAATCGGGTTGATTGACAATCAGACAGAAATGTGGCTGCACGGAAAGAAGTCACAGAGAAATATCCTTATATATTCCGCATGAGTTGCAACCAGTCACTTTCAAGAAATTGTCGACAAACGTAGAGTGATGTAACGTGGACGTTCGGGACAACGATGGCATTTCAGCAATGTCCACAACGAATGTACGTACGTTTAGAGAGCGATTGTGAAAAGGAAGAATACGATGGAAGACTCCGTGCCATCTTCACTATGAATTTTTCATTTCGAGACGTCGTGTGTCTGAAACCCTGACGCATATTCAACGTTTCGAGAGCCTTCAGCCTTCTGTTCATCAATTGTTAGTTTCGAGTGGCTAGCATTTGCTTGCTACCTTGTGAAATGACCATGTATAGATTTGGATATTGTTCATTCATTATTTATTTTACATTACCAACTTGTATGTTCCAATTTTACTTAGTTTTGGATAATCGTAGGATTTATATCTAAAAGACGAAGTTGTCAGTGTTAATTTCAATATGTATATGTATATGTATAACATAGAGAAAGACACCTTGATATATATTTCTTTTTCTTTTTTGAGTACCATAAGTTATTAATTACTTAGGTCATGTGCTTTCATTAATCATAATTTAAAATCCATAAAAGTCACATAAATCCCTACGTCACTGTATTTATCACGGAATAAACATACACCCAATCGAAAATTTTCAAGAAAAAGTAAACCCAAAATTACCTACATATGTATACTAAAATTTTGAATATTGAATTATTCGATTACGTTAAGTATTCAAAAATTTCTGAAAAGATATCTCGTAATATGTTCAATTGCAGCCCTCATGCATAAATCGAATCCCAATTGTTCCAAGGTACGATTGCCAAGCATAAAAGACAACGGANCGCGTAGTATAAAAAAGGGAAAAAATTCGATTCACCGCAAGGTAGGCAAATTGCACTGTACGCTTCGGTATCCCTTTAAAACGGGAAACCACGTCGATGCGACTCAAGGTAAGCAAACACGGGACGCGTCTAGTGCAACGTACCTACTATACACAGGCACAACGCTCGAAGGATCAACCGCTCGGCGAAATTTCTTCGGCCTCTGAGTTCTGAATATTAAGGACGTCTCAGCGAGCGTCAACTCGGCGGTATTTACTCGATTTTCAAGGCCAGTTTGCGAATTACTCTCGCGTCTTGCCCTTCTCGGTCACTTGGCAAATTTCACCGTCGTCTCCGCTAATCATCACCGTGCACTCCAACAAAGTTTCAAAGAGAAATGAACTATTCATTGCGGTCGACCCTTACGGCTCCTTCCCCCACTCTCGCCCCATCAACCCTCCACCCCTCCGACAGAAGCTCACAGAAGCTTTGTCGCCTTCCCTCTTTATCCCACGCTCGTTAATCCCGTCCTTTCGCCGTTCCTTGTCTCGCGGCTCCTTTCCATATACTCAAGGGTATCGAGGAGAAGGGTAGAGTAACCGAGTTGGACTATCGTGGCTGTTGCTCCTATTACCGCATCCTTTCATAACACTAAATAATTCCATTTAATTACTCGCCCCTTGGCCCGCGTGCAGGCCGGCGAATGGGCACGGGATATTATTTATCGCGCTTTCCAAGTCGTTCCAAAGAACGGGCCGGGTTAAACCGGCCGAACCTAACCCAAACCGCGTCATCTAGCCCTTTTGCGCTTCTTTGACGAAGTGTTCGGGAACTTTAACGGGTCGGAACCTCTCGCGCGACGCGTCGTGCACCGAGCTCTTTGACTGCGACTACGTTAAACGCGCGACCTATCCTTCGTTAATTCTCTGCTTGCATCCGCTTCGGCGAACGTTTGCGGCAAACA
The DNA here is from genome assembly GCA_002201625.1 of Euglossa dilemma. NCBI lineage: Eukaryota > Metazoa > Arthropoda > Insecta > Hymenoptera > Apidae > Euglossa > Euglossa dilemma. The sequence goes on along the minus strand of NIJG01000053.1, from coordinate 8,827 downwards.
CTCGCGGAGAATTTTCGCTTACCGCGTTACTGCTGTCCTTTGTGGCGAACGGATCGATGCGGCTTTGGGGTATCGGTTGGTGTTGCATTTAACGCTGGGACATTGTAACACGAATGCATGAAGCGTTTAATTTCTCTCGTGTGATTTCGTGTGTCTTTCGAATAGCTCGAGTTTGCAGAGCTTAGAAATCCACGATTGCTTCCTTGATTTTTCACCTTTAATTCGCCCTGCTAATTTTATCGTTTAAGTTTTCTATTAACGCAGTGTTCAGCTAGACAGTTGACAGTTTGTCACTGGTAACCGGAATTCATTTTCTCAGTGATTATTATTGACCATATTGCGGCAATTTTTTAGATTATTAAAATAAGATGAACATCGTCGTAGATTACTATATAATACGAAATAAAGGAGATATTATTGAATAATTAAAGATTCGAATGAAAATGCGATATATCACGAGCAGTCAACCTGTTAATATTCATTAAATAACGTTAGTCGAATTTTCATTTGAATAATTATTTTACGTTATTTAAATTTTTTATTTAAGTAATAGTATTATAGCTGAAGGATTAGCAATTAATTTGAAAGATATTTCAAACGTTTTAATTCGATAATAATAGGCATTCTGCACGGCTGCTTTCGTTTGCTAGCAGCAATTCTTTTAGAGAAGCAGACGAATAATTTCTTAATATCCTTACTTCACCGTTCTATCGACCACTATTCAGTTCTCAGTATTCAAAAGAATTAATTTCCGTTTGTAATTTTTTACAACACTGAAGTAATCCTATAAATCTTTCATAATACATAATCCGATTTTGCAAAGGTAACCAAATTTTTAAATCACAAATGAGGAACAAAGCGAAAGTACAGTAGACACCCGAAACTTAATATCCAAATTGACTTGCATTATCTCATCTAAAAGTACTTTCAAAAGATATTAATTTCGCGCTAAATTTTCTTGTACTGTATGTCCTGTATTTTATATTTCCATATAAAATGCAGATTATAATTCCATATAAAATACAGACAATAACTTAGAACCAAAATTATCCAACTAGTAAACCAATTATTATATAATTTCACCGCAGATTTACTGAAAGTTATAACGGTCCATTTTCTTCTGAAATATTCCCGAAGCTGCATGAACATAAATTCCTACGAACTATGTATGTAACGACATAATAATTCAATTAGAAACCAAGTGATTTCATTATTCAAACTTCACTCGACTTCGCAAAAAAGTCCTTTCGCTTGAAATATTTTCCAGTGACCAGGGGGTTTTTGCAAATGCATTTCCCTTTGAAAGGATCTTTGTGCTGCGTTATTGAAAAGAACGCGTGCCTCGATCCTCGGAACTTTGATCCGAGAACATAGTTGTTGCCTTGAAAATTGAATGTGGCATTTAACGTTCTGCCGAATGCAGGACTATACATAGATCGCAGGATTTGTCAGACGTTTCATACATCAAACGGAAACGTGCATGCCACCTTGTAAAGCGCTTTGCCGCACTTCATGACATGCAACAGTTAGCAACACACGTGACGTTGTTTGAGCGTTACATCTGGCATGGAACAAGGTCGTGCTGTATAAAGTTGCATAGTTAAGGAATTTGACAGGTGAATCTCCCTTGTTCCTCATTCAAACGAGTTACCCATAATGGAATTCAACTCCACCCTGCGAAATCGTACAATTTTCGATCACGTATTAAACCTGACACGATATTCGCACATAACGTGTACGCATGCTGTTCGATTGTAATTTACAAATGTAAATAATTTATCGGCCATTCGATATATAAAAAGGGGATGAAATTTAGACAAACGCTGAATAGTTTCGAAGACGTTCTAGGCGCCATTGCTATCTGAAATATCTACCTCTATTCTTTTGAAAATTAAACATGGCATTATTATATTCGATCCATCATTTGATATATTTAATTTTTCACAAAATTGTGGTCATTAGGTGAATTCCAACTTCAAGGAGATTCGAAGAATTTCTCGCAACTCCTCTGATCCCCACATATACAACTTTTCAAAAGTATTCCTGTCTAAGGTGGAGCCTCTTAAGTACAGACAAATTAATACCCTTTTTTTAGACTTATTTCCTATATCACAGACTAAGTTTCCATAACTTACTAACCCCTCATATAGCAATAAATGCATCTATCTCTGAAATGCAAACTGCAGTCTACTCATACCCTGACTCAGAGCCTTTAGTATACAAAATTAATTAATCAATGCTTCCTATTTATACGTTTAAAAAGACTTTCATTAAACATTTTATTTCTCTTTTGTCACTTATTCTGTATATATACAAAGACTTTAATAAGCTGCTAGATGGCTTACGAGGCGTCCTTTCAAGGATCATCGCAATTAGCGCAGGGGTGGAGCTTTAAAAAATAAAATACCTCGATACACGTTACCTTACATCACAAAAAACTATCTGTCAAGTCGAATAAAACGTCGAATCGCCAAATTAAAGTTCAAACACCTCGGAATCCCCGACCATACGATAATACTCTATCAGCCATCGCGTTTCCCATACACAACACGGAAAAGCATCCCTCGTTAAACTTTTTAACATCCTTTCCTGGAGGTGGTCTGAAACGCTGCAGTTAACTGTCCCTGTGATCCGAGGGACAACGCAATAGGAATTTACTCGAGCCGGTTGGTAGGAGGCTAAGAAAGCATTAAGGAGGGGTCATTTCCGATCCCTGGAAGCATGTTCCACCGATACAGCGTGTAACTCGAACTCTTCCAAGGACGTCTACATGCGATGCACGATCGCTCGTAATGGCGAGGCGGAGTTAGGTTGGTGAACGCTGGCGGAAACGCAGAGAAGAGGTTGCGTGGCGTCTCGGCAGGATGCTGGCGAGGATTCTCTGCGAGGTAGGTGCAAGTTTCTCCAAGAGTTGTCCCGTTCGTCGCTTAATCGGGCTTAGTCGAGCCGGCCCCGCTTCTATTTACATTAATTCCCAATAATCGGACAACAGCATCCGTCCTTAGCCAAGGCTCACCTTATGAAACGATCTACTGAAATCGTTTAGCCTCCTTGCACGCGATCCCTGTTTCCCTGGGATCGTAACGCGGCGGCGTCACGACGCACCTACGACCTCCTTTTCCGTGCACCTGAGTAGGGCTCATCGAGTTTCTCCATTTGCATCGCGGATGACCTATTTCCATAATGTTGCCTCGGCAGAAACGCCAGTGTTCCCGGGGCCAGGGTTATAGCTACCCTACCTGGCCTATGTTTCAGTGAATTTTCGAAATTGCCGCTACCGTACGTTGTACATATTAGGCAGAGATTAGGTTCGAGTCTCTCCATCCTCTAGACGTCGTTTCTTTTTATTGTCCCGGTCTGAAACGTCGGCTGCTAGTTTCCAAGGCGCGTTACGTCGAAGCAGCGGGTTTACGTTTACGGAGCGTGCTTCGAGCGGAAGCTGGATCATATGTCGTTGGAGTGGCAAATAGGAGTGATTTATGATCTCGTTCTGAGCGAACAGATAGGTGCGTAAACGTAAAACGCGGAACGTCTTTAGTGTTCGGTGTAGTTGTTGTAATTTCGTGCTCTTCTTTCCGTGATTTAGGGGTTCGCGGAGAAGTGCACAGTTTCGAAGGTTATGGGGTTTAAAGGAGGATTTATCGCATTCCATCGTCTATTCGTTATATGACCTACCCATAGGAAAAGAATATTCTCGTTGTCAAAGTCTCTTTATATAGCTCCAGTCTGTAAACGATAATAAAGGGCTCTTATGGCGTGATTGATGTCCCTAATTTCAGAGGAGTCGATTAATTTCTCGTTTTCTTTAACACTAGAACTATTGGTCTGTAATGTATACAACTGGTATTAATTAATATGATATAATAGAAATAAACAAACATACGTAGCCGTGACCCTATTTTAATAAAATAACGATACAAATTTTACCAAAAAACAGCGGCGAATTTTAAAATGTCCAAAACGAGTCATCTTGACTCCCATCGTAGTTCTGACCTATCGATGATAGGTAACTTTTCTTAATCTAACTATTTAATAATGTATTACGTCCATTTTCCATCATGTACACGTGGTGAATCAGAAAACTTTGGGCGATGAGTCAGGCTCTCAGTATGACCAGATGTGGTCATGTTAAGGAAATCATCGGAAATCGTGTGTATGGAGGAAAAGAAATATAAAAAGAGGAACAATGCGTTGTAGGGAGTTAGTTATGGACACAGTGGTTGTAAAAATTTAATTGAAGGACAGTCAAATGTAGATATTAGTCGAGAAGAGTTGAAAAAGAGTAGTCGTGTTGAGTGTAAAGAGTTGTAGACAGTGAGTTGTCATTGAATTGAAAAGTGACTTGTAAAGATATATTTATATCAAGGGATAATTTTAATAAATTACCACCACTTCAACAATAGTAATTGACCAATCACAGACACCTATTCTTGATCCACTGTATCTACTCTCAAACCCATAAAAATTTCCCATTCCATCACCATCTCGTCTCTGACTGATCACTGGCAAACATCTCTATCTGATTCAACGATTTACCCCCAAATTCACCAAAACTCTCCGCTATATCGTTCTCCAAATTGATAACAAGGGATCAGCGACACACAGCTTTCTTTGATGCAACTATCTAACCCTGAAATCTCGTCAAAAGTTCCACGTTTATTTCGTTCAAGGAGAACCGATCAGCGGCGGATACCTTAGAGGTCCTCGCGGCAGGTTAGCAAACCGTCGCCGCCTATTTTCCGGCCAGGCCGCGACGGGGAACAATGAAATGAGCAAATAACTAGATTCTCACGCGCAACGGAACAATAATAGCACCGGGGGAAATTTTTCACGGGCCCGTGGGCAAAATAATTTGGCAACAGATGCGTCGCGTCGCGTTTTCCGAGCCACCCGACCAAGAATAACCGGGCAGGAGTGGCACGGAAAAGGGCGGCAGCCTGTTTGCTACAGCAGGGCCGGCACAATGCGGTGCCGCGTACCCCGTGTTCCAGAAGTTACTCGTTGCCGTTGATATTCCCTGAGAATTTTACGTCTCGGAGAATTAGAGGGGCTGCTGCTTTTAGAGACAGCGGGTTTTCGATGAATGCCCAGGCGTGTAGCAGTAGTTCCGAGGGTAAAGATCATTCGACGAAATTGAATACGGTTTATGAGTGGGCTTTTATTTTCCTTCGTTTTAAAGAGATAGTTAGAGAGCACGAAATGTAGGAGGTAAACGTTGCGCGTGGTAGGAAATGCAACTGAAATGTACTTGCGTATATGTAACTTGGACTTAAATAATTGCTTAAATTTCTGTATCGCGAAGAATTCATTGAATATTCAGCGTCTGAACTAAGAACAATAGAATATTAATTAGTTGTTCCCAGACTGGGACAGTCGAACAAAATTTTATACGTTGTAACTCGTCGATGGAGATTGGCATTTATAACGTGCGAAAATCGTTTATCTATCGACAAGATTCCAATTCGATGATATAGAATAAGGGAAAAAGGGGAAGAAAATTGTTTCTTGCGCCGTGGTGAAGCGCGCCCGATATAGAGGGGATCGTTTTCCCTACGACACGGTTACGGTGATAAAAATCAAAAACAGTTTGTCACTCAACGTTATTTGAAATGTTCAGACACTCGCTGTAAAAATGTAAATATCGCAGGTACCTTTGAACATACACGTTTACGGTACGAGGAAACATTTCGATAATAAAACAACGCATTTTTCACATTTTTGTGGAAACTTTCAGGAATACTGAAATTAATCTAAACAACAAATTATTCTTATAATGTATACACAAATACATTAACCTTGATTTTATAATGACTGTACTGCACAAAAATACCAATTAACCAAGTTTTTTCTAGGGGACAAAAAAGAGAAGAAAATAATCTAAACGAAGAATTATTCTTATTATGTATACATAATAGAAAATTCTCTTCTAGAAGAAATTAATATAAATAACGAATTATTCTTATTACGTATACGCAAATACATTAACATCGATTCTGTAATGACTATACTGTACGAAAATACCAATTAATCAAGTTTTTTTCTATTTGAACTCTATTAGGCTCCTAATAATTAAAATACTTGTTAAATAAAATATCGAATACACAATCCTGTAACTGAATAAAAACACATGAATACCTTCCTCGTCTCAATTTTACATCGATCAGCATCCATAAAGTAGAAGTCAGGAAGGAAAAGAAGAATCCAAACCCTATCGTAACCCTAGCCAGCTATCTTCCGGCTGAAAGAAATCTCAAGGAAACCTTCGATTTCCGACAACACCCTCGACCCAAAACCGCCAAACCGACCACCCCCGGAAGAGCGTGTAAAAATAATTCAATGAACCGGTCGGAGTATAGAGGAAAAGTCAGCGACGTACACGGCCCACCCTCAGTTCCGAATGAATACCTGATGCCTATTGCCGGTGGCCACCACTCGGTTCTCACACGCCAAAGGAACCGTTCGACCCTCGAGAGATCGAAGGGTCGATGCCGAAGAGGGATGAGGAAGCGACACGGGGCAGAGGAGCTCCGGTAAGAAAGTAAGAAACGGCCGGAGGGGGGTCGCAACTTAGAAATAACAAGGCCGAATGACAAGAAAACAGTGGAAGAAGAAGGGAGAGACCGACTCGTTTGGTCCGTGGAAGGGAAGCTTTGGCAGGCAGGGTGGCGCCGGGACGAGGCAGGGTGTAAAGATAAGGGCGTTACGTGAGCGACTCATTAAGGGATGCAAATTAACCAGCGGCAACGATGCCGCTGCCTAGCTCCCTCGAAACTTCGGCCCTGAGCACCCTAGACCGTCACAGCTACCTGCTAGTCACAGTTCGCCAGAAGTACAACGTGCTTCGAATCGCCGTTCGAGCGTGTGCAGTGTACGGTGCCTATCATCCGCGTCCGATGCCAGCTTTACGAGCGGACAAAGAATAACGCGGGCCCCGGGACGAGACGGTGAGCTTAGAACTGCGGATTTACATAACTGATACCCCGGAGGACCGTGACGGGCCGTGTGTTTACCCGATATTCGCCTTTGAACCGACGCACGCAGAGATATCGCGGCGCTTTGATCTGATACTGATCGCAAGGAGATCGTGGAGCACTGCGCCTGGCTTCGCGCTGATCGGCTGAAGAGCACGGTGTGATTGGGTGTAGCGTTAACGAACCTGATTCGATATAGTTCGTGTTTGATGAAAATTAATTTTCTCTCGGTTTGCCCATGCGTGTGTTTGGGTAATTGTGTCGCGGATGAGAGGTTTCGGTTTGCGAGAGAAAGTGAAGGATTCTGATCAATAACCGGGTTAAGATTCTCGATTTTTTTTTTTTTTTTCGCTAGTGATGCATACTGATAATTGGGAGAGTATATTGGAATAGGTGTTGTGAAAAAGTGCACTTTTTTAATCGCGATATGCGTAGAATTTGCCGGTTACGTAAAAATAAATTGAAGAGAATGAAGTATTTTTTTCCTCCCTTGAAAAACCGAAATTGATAAGGGTTGTTATTGATGTGAACCCTACGGTTTGTTAGTTATTGATTGGAATTGGTTTTATTTGCGTTGGAGGAAACCTGTTTCCTTCGGTGATTGGTTTGTCATACTGTTTTTAAGTTTAAATGGATAGACGAATGTGAATTCCTTTAAGAATAACAGTTTTATTTGAAAATTAATGAGGTAATAACATACAATTAAAGTGTTATCCTCTTCATTTTGAAAACCTTTTCATGATATAAGCTAAAGATGTAAATAAATGTAAATTTTTCTAAGGAATTAAAGAAAAGAAATTGATAAATTAATGAATGTAAATATGAAATTAATCGTGCATCAGGAATTTTTTCTGCCTATTCTAATAATTCGATAATACGTGATAAAGAAAATATGATGACAGAGATGATTAATAAACATTTCCATTAGAAATAAAAAACCTTCTTGCTCCATACCAACGGAACAAACGATATTACATGCAATGTAAGACTATTTGTTAAACAGATTTTAGCTAATTCAGCGAAAGCTTTTTTGCTTGGTTTATTCGGTTCGAAGGCAATTCTGAGACTTCGAAGGTCTCTTTTGTAAACGACTGTCCAGTTACCCTATGATTTATACTAGCTTTTAGTTGGTGCTCTCGCAAAAAGCTACCCTTGGGTAGAAATATGTCGCTGGACAGAAGCAAACTTTTCACGATACGTTGAAACGCCGTGAAAGAGAATACTAAATTGAAAAATTTTAGTCCCTGAAAAGAGCTTTCTAGTTAAAAAAAAAAGAAAAAAAAAAGTGAAACTTCGGCATACAAATGCCTCGCTTCCGTCAGGAAGTGGCGGTTCAAACGCGGATGACTTTCAACACGCATCTTTCAGTACAATAATAATGAACGATAATACGTTTCACGCAAAGAACTAGTTACTTTTATTAAGCGAGGTAAATTAAAATGCAATCATCAAACATATCTTGAATTATAAAGGTTATTGTATTAATATTATCCCTGTTGAAATAAAACAAAATATACCGTATAATAAATTACAAAGTATCTTTGATGTCTGCCTGTCCCCACCAAAAAACAATGGAACCACAACTAAAAAAAAATATTTCAGTGCTGCAAACTTAAAAAAAAAAAATTGTCAAGTGTTGCCAAAATAATAAATTGTTCTCCCAGTGTTGTCAAGTTAAAAACAAATTTGTCTATGAAAAATGGACTTTTACGGTATCTGCATGAACGTTAGGATCGAAATAAACACGAAGGTAACGCAGAAACATCCAGAATGGAAAATTTATTTTTTGCTGTGTTGCAAACCTAACAAAAAAAAATATGAAAATTTTTTTTTCTCGAAAAATGGACTTGTGGGGT
>NIJG01000052.1:1275983-1315938 GCA_002201625.1 Euglossa dilemma | reverse complement strand
ATTGACCTGAAGACCTCGACGTCACGAAGGAAAGGAAAAACCCAAAAAGCCTTCGCTTTCCGCATCTGCCGAGTCCCTACATATCTATAATCATCCCAAAATTCTTCTCGAACCATATTATATATTTTATATAAACACTGTCTTAATCGATCTCGTAACAGCAAAATAATCTAAGCTGATCAGAGACCGCAAGTTATCTTGTTTATCGGTTAAGATTAGCATCGTGATTCGTAATTCCGAATGTTTAGTATACGTAAGCTTATTTTTTAATACTGAACCATTCGAGACTTAAGTCTAGACACCTAATTGAAGCAAATATGTTTATCGATATACCCTTTGGTGAAAAAATTATTAACTGAATGAATAAAAATTCCCGATCCTAATATGTATAGGATGTATGTCATAAGCTGTTCTGTCACCAATCTGTCATTACCATGCCAATGAGCCTCCAATGAATCTATCAGTTCATAAAATACTTCTATCGTTGCATATTTTTCAGGTGGAGCCATTAAATGATCATCTGTTCATTCTGGATTCAGAGAGTTGGAGGCCCTTAAGAGCCAGACTTTCTCCTGTCTTCACCTCCGGCAAACTAAAGGAAATGTTTCACTTGTTGGTGGAGTGCGCGGAACACTTTGAGAAGTATCTGGACAACCTAGTGGACAAGGGCGAGTTCGTCGAGTGTCGTGACATCGCCTCGAAATTCACCATCGATGTGATTGGAACTTGTGCCTTCGGTATCGAGATAAACTCATTCGCATCTGAAGATAGCGAGTTCCGCCTGATGGGCAAGAGGGCTTTCCAACCGAGCATAAAGTCTGTGTTCAGGGATAGACTAAGGGATTTCCCGTGGTTGTATAAGACTTTTGGACCATTTATCACCGATAAAGAGATGACGGAGTTCTTCACGAGGATCACCAAGGAGACTATAGACTACAGGATCAAGAACAACGTGCGAAGATACGATTTTGTAGACACTCTGGTGGATCTGAAGCAACATCCGGAGAAATTTGGACAGAAAGGTAAGTACTTATGAATATTTTCCTTTCTTGGATTTAGTTGTTCCACGTGGTACCTTATTTGAAAATCTAATTGGAAGATACGAAGTCGGGTTATGTCTGTTTAATAATTCGAATTTTGGATCTTTGGAATACACCGACGTCACTTCAAAAACTGTACTAATGGGAATAAATGTATTTTGCTTCATTCTACTTTTATAGCGATACATTTATCTTTTGCTTGGTACGAGTTCTCTTTTCACATTTGATTTTAAACTTCCACGGGGATAAAAAGCGATTTCAGTAAAAGATAATACACTGGAAATATGACGTTGTGTGTATTCAGTTGCAGATGATATATTTATAACGGCTCAGGCTTTCGTATTCTTTGTGGCTGGGGTTGAAACGTCTTCACTAACGATTAGCCATTTAATGATCGAGCTTGCGAAAAACCCAGAGATTCAAGAGCGAGTTCGAGCAGAAGTTCTGGAAGTTTTGGCAAAAACCAATGGCATAATCACGTACGACTGCATAAGCGAGATGAAATATTTGGATGCCTGTTTCCTAGGTATAATATTTACAATATTTAAAGAAACAGAGCTTTATCATATGGTACATGGTATTAACTATAAATCTATCAAGAAATGTGAAGGAAATGATATCGTTGGACAATTTCGAATTAATTTTAATTGCAAGGAAGATTTAAGGATTAATGCATTAATGTGATTTTAGTTAGGATTAAATTATTATTTAAACTGAATCAGTTATTTCCTAAAATATATATTTAATGTTAATATGTTAAATTATTTTTTAATCAACGATTTAAGAACGTCGACTGTGTTATTTATGGATTAATATATTTGCAGCGGGACGTGTCAGAGATAAATGAATACCTATGGTTCTAACTTTTCATTTGTAGAAACAATGAGAAAGTATCCACTGTTGATGTGGCTGTCGAGAAGTGCTTTACACGATTACACATTCCCAGGAACAAAAATTAGCATAGAGAAGGGCCAACAAGTCTTCTTACCAGTCCATGCCATTCAAAAGGACCCAGAAATTTATCCAGACCCAGAGAAGTTTGATCCTGAGAGATTCACCGATGAGAAAGCCAAGACCAGACATCCTATGTTCTACTTGCCATTTGGAGATGGACCAAGAAATTGCATTGGTACTCCAAATTGTTCTCTTTCACTTTCAATATATGTATAAACAATATACATACGTAATGTAACAGTTACATATATTGATCCTTATTTTCTGATTATTTTATATAACGTAAGAGATAATAATTGTAATATAATAGTAATGCTATTATAATAATTGCAATAATTATGCGACGGAAAGCTTCATATATTGTACCTTGAGTAGTATAGTTTATAAATAATAATTTATGTAAATATATATTTACATACTGAAACAACGTTATATATATATGTATATTAATTCTTATGTTTCTTTGTATAAACTATATATTAGTATAAAAATCATCATATACCTTATATAATCGCGAAATAATTTGAATTAATTTTCTCGGCAGGTGCAAGATTTGCAAAGAATCAGTCAAAGGTGGCAGTCATGACTGTCATATCGAAATACAAATTGGAGGTATGCGAGAAAACCTTTAAAGAATATAACCTAGACAAGAGGTCATTGTTCTTCCATCAACCAACACACGGATTTTACGTGAAAATGACAAGACTCGAAGCATAAGTATCATTGTTTTTCCCTTATTTGTAGTGGTATCACTACTATATCGAAAATGGAGAACACGATGGTATCTTACTTACATACTTCCTACTAGATATTGTGCATCAAATCATTTGCAATAAATATATATTTAAACAAGTTCTTGTAATGTATCATTTATATTGGCCAGAGAATACATAAAAATATGGACATCAGTACACGATTATATCAGATTTATGGATCTGAACGCATATAACCGTCTTACATATTCGATTAGCATATGATGTTTGAAATGACGATAACTTTTTATTTATAAAATAGTGTACTACACACGATTAATGGTATAGAATCACGAATATAAATATGGTCTCAGTATATTTTTACTTTCTTCTATAAATTATATACAACGGATTTTCAATATTAACCCTTCGCATTTAATCTTCTGCTCTACGATTTATATTTTTGTGCTACGTGCCATAATCATCAGCAAGATTGATCACATCTTGAGAAATCTCGTGTCAACATGATGAAGAATAACAAGCAACTGAGGCAAAAAAATATCGACGTAAATTATCCATGAGCCTGACCAATTAAAATAATCGTTGTACGTTCTAGAAGCATATCTAAATTACTGATTTGTTTCCTTGCAAAAATGAGCGATCAGGTGTTTGCTATGAATCCATTGATGAAGGGAAACCCTCCGATTGATTTTTCTATTATTGGTCACGAATGACTCTATCAGCCATTCTAAATATTTCTTATAACAGTGATAAAATTCTACGAATGTAAAATAAATTATTATTAACCAAGTTCTCCTTCGAGAACTGTGAACGTTCCGCTGAGGCGTGGCAGGATCAAGAGGAGAATCACTCAAACGTGGAATCTCGTCTGCACGCGGCGAAGAATAACACGCAACTGCGACAGGAATTCGTTAAGCCTCATCCTCGGACCACACCTCTCACTGGACACTCGTTTGGCCTCATATTCTAACTATTCACTATGATAAATTTAGATATTTTGCTTCAAATCTTCACTCTAGAGATAGTTTACCGATAGTATGCAATTTAAACAAACTTTGTTACCAATTACATTGATAGTAAGAGTATACTTAGTAGAGATGCGACGTTTATAGAATTCCTACATAAGCATGAATGAAACTGAAAGAACCTTTATTTAGTAAACACTACAACAAATATAGCTTGTAACCTATGTAAATTGTATTACCAAAATGTAATAAATAAGAAATAGAGAATTGAGGTAAAGTATATAAATATTCAATACCTTTCACATCCCGTTTAAGTAACCCTCTAGATTCATAATGCCTCCTTCTATCTCTCACCTGCACACTCCTTCACCTTAAGCCTAGTATTAGGTGGAAAAGCAATGGTAAGCGAAAGATTCGTTAACGGTTTCAACAAACGGTTCTTGGCATCCATTCGACATAACTTAATATCATCATTCAATATCAAGAAATAGAAACGCCGTCAGTATTATTTCTGTCATAATAACATAATCGACCAAGCTAAGGAGTGTTTTTCCCGAAGCAAATCTCCTCTGCGGTTTGTAGTTTAACAGAGACAAAAGTCGCTATACGAAACGGTCATACGGGGATCTACGCGTTTCATCCTGATCTCAATATTTACCCACGTAGGATTTCCGCGGTCTCAAGAGATCAGTTCAAGAAGGAGGATTCCCTGTCAGCAAATCCGAAGACCCATCTAGCTGCTCTGGATGGTTTAAGGAACCGCATCCGTAACTCCGCGAAGAATCTATTATTGCTTTCAGGAATTGGTAAGTTTCAAAAATATAGAGGTAATGTGTCTCCAATGGACTACGTAGATATACATTTTCGTGCCATACTATTCAATGTCAGCCAACCCTTGAATGTATATTGTGATCTAATTTTTTAGATACGTTGCAAATACAGGTTGGAAACTGTGACCTAACGACCATGATTGCTTTCATTACTAGTAAGTTCAATTTCGTTTGCTCCTTCTGCTATTGAAAATTTTGTTACAACCTACCATTAACGACAAAATAATTATGTATTGTGAGTCTTCGTTCATATTACTGAATTATTATATTATGACAGGTCGTCCGTATTATCTTTGGAATTGCGAGAATGTTTATTAACAAAAGTTGTATGACTCGAAGGAGGCCACTGTGTCAAGAATAATTTACAATAGTACAACTATTATTCGACAATAATATTTTTACAAGTGAAATATTTTAATAAATGATGAAGTCACTTTTATCATTTTAAACGACGCGATATACCGTTTAATCGATATCGGAATCACAACGAATCAGATGTAGGCTATCATCGGCTGTTTCATTACTGGTAGACATTTTAAAATTTTGAGTCAACCACACCGTTCGGCAGCTGTGTATTTTGTACTTAACCTTCTTCTTATGATGCGCTCCGGAAACTTATTACGGAGCAATAAACTTTCTTCAGAGGCACTCCATTGTCGACCGTTCCTCGACTTTTAGTAACCTCGTCGTAATTGTTACGAGCTCGCCACTTCTTATCTCATTCAGCCAACCCTTTTGTAACCGATCAAGGGATAATAATCGAGGATTAAAGAACCCTCCGCGATCGGTAATCGTATTTTTCATCTTTTGAGCTGCCATGCGATACGTTCCCGTAACGAGTTTTGTAAGAAACAAAGCCTCTTCCATTCAGTTCCCGTGATCTATTTTGCGATCTTTTTTTAGATCCACCTTGGATTAATTCCTTCCATCCTTTGATCTTTATTTTTCAGTATTTCTTATCATCGTATTATTATATTCCCTTGCTCTTCGTTTACTATTGTTCCTTTAATGGAATTGGCATGATTAATTTTTAATTTTTCACCAATTTGAAAACTAGCAAATTTCCATTTGCAACAGTTTCTTCATTCCTATTTTGTTATTTGTATCGTCGTATTGCGACTACGTTTCTTTCTTTATTATCTTCGCAATAGATATTGTTACTATCTGTGTTCACAAAGATAACTGAGAATAGATAATTCGAATAGTGATGAATTCAGTGATATTAATTGAAGGCAACATTGAAGCAAAAATGTGCGATAAAGTAGGTTATATTATCTCGAATGGTGAGTCACAAACAACACTTAAGACAGTGACTGCTCCATGGTTTCGAATAATTTCTATTAATATCGAATGTGATTTTGAGAAACATTAAACACTAAGCCAGGCTCGTTCCAATTGTATGAATCACCATATGCACCGAATTGCATATCGAACGCCACAGGCAAATAAAATGTAAGAAAAATACTCGATATTTCTCCCGAACTTGATATCGGCAAACATTTTCATACTGCGAAATTCATCGCGAGACACAGAAACAGAATCACGAAATTATTCAAATGATGCCTATCAGAATCATCGTCATAAGCTAGTCTGTGTACACTCGATGTCGTAGCGAACTATCAAAGGACACCTTCCAGCAAATATCCTAGCAAACTATTGATGGATTTTCCGTCTAAGTCATTCCAGGTTGCGTGTTTCTCGTTGTTTCTATCGCACCTCCTTTCTCTTTAAAAAACGACGCGAAAACAGTTTGGATATAATTGGTGTGCATTAAGAATCGGTTCCGCTGTCCATGACTTTCGCACAGTCGAAGAATTCGTGGCACTTGTTGCTGGAGAACTTCAATACCTTCTAGAAATGTCTTCCTATCAAGAGAAAAAGGAACGTTGGATTTCGATACCGACGTGGTCGCTTTTTCGATGACTCCCTGACTTCGAAATGAGCTGACACGATCCAGCTATGCGAATTGTCCAGGTCAAGATCCGCGAATAGAATGCAGTTCAGAAACGAAAATAGATTTTAGATACATTTCTGTTCGAGTTTGGGATATGTTCAATTAAATTAAACTACTTTGAGGAGTCAGCAGTTGAATTCTTACTAGCAGTTGAAGTACTTGAAGTAGTTGAAGAAAAAGAAGCGTATTTATCGTTAAACTAAAGAATGAATTTTCGATTCCGATAATCATTGTATATACGTATACATACACAACCATACAGCCTCGTATTACAAAATCGGTAAGGACCTAGAAATTTCGACTTAATTGATGTTAAAGAATAATATTTCTACTACTATTGTATACATCGCATGGATCTTATCCCAGCTCTTACAAACAATTTTGCATCCTCAGAAATAACACAGATATTTATAAACATGCTCAAAATAAACAGAAACACCCTGCATACATGATGTATCACGCGCTATTGTTATTCTACCAAATTTTTCGATACTCTGAAGAAAGGAACGCGAAACTCAAAAAATGGAAATTTCGAAATAAAGTGAAAACCAGTAATTTAGAGCACGATTAGCAACTCGATTTTTCCGATCCATCATTTCCCTAAAACCGTTCCGTTTAGTCGAGTTCCTCGATAGTTTCGGACCGAAGTCCGAAGTACTCGGATACTCGAAGAATTTCGACACACTGTATTAAAATCAGTCGCTTATCGCTGTCCAAGTATCACAAAATGACTGACTTCCCATTGTCTTCCTCTCGACGTCACGTATCTCTGTTAAATACTGTTAAGTTAAACGATACCCGCCATGATGCAACGCAATAACTATAGAGGTTGTAGAGAGAACGTTCGAGTTATCACTATGCAGAATAAACAAATCAACGGCGCATTCCCGTCTGGAGAAACGTTTCTAGCCAGTCATGTGCTGGTAAGAGATTGTACGGCATTGTAAGTCACGCTGAAAGAACTGAGTTGAGATACCGGGATAAATAAGTGTGTAGTGCGAACGCTAGCGTGAACAGGAACAGTATTGCGATCGAGGTTGAGGATTAGACGAATGTAGACTGTTGTTCTGTTCGGAGGTAGAGAGATTCGCGTTCGAGTTAGGACTAATAGTCCGCGTGTCATGGCTTGGCCTGTGATCGAGACAGTTGGGCTTGTAGTCACTGCATTGGTCCTGCTGTATTATTACTCAAAATCGAAATTAGAGTATTGGCGTAAACGAGGAATCGATGGACCAACACCGCTACTTTTCGTGGGCAATTTCAAGAATGTGTTTCTGGGAAAAGTCTCTGTGAACGATTGTTTCGACGAAGCTTACTACAATTTTAGGGATAAACAAGTGGTTGGATTGTACGTCGGACACACGCCGCTGTTGTTAATTAAGGACCCGGAAATGATAAGGACTGTTCTCATTAAAGATTTCTCCGTGTTTCCTGACAGGACGTTCAGCACTTTGCGATCGGTATGTAATATCGTATTGTACTTTGAGATGCGAAACAATTCTGTATCGTTATTTTGATCATACCAACGAGATATTTGTAACTAATCTGCACAATTTGGGGGAATTTATAGTAACGTCAAAAGTGCTATCTGTGATTTGAGGTAAATTGGTGGTTATGAGGGTCCGACGATTTCCATGTCGAGGAATTCGCCTGTTTCCTTAGTAGACGATATGCTATATTTCTTCAACCTGTTTTTATTCTTATTTTAACCTTTTGCACTCGAGTGGCGACTGTCAGTCACCATAAAATTTTGAAGACTCATATTAATTAATATATCAAATTTAAGATTATATAACGATATGCGAGATATCGAAATCAAATAATTCTACGTGTTAATTATTACATGATTCTTTATTTACCACTTAAAAAAATAATGTCAGTTTTATACCAGAAAATCTGTAAATTTCTATTCTTCTCTAGCCAAAAAATGCAAAGGGTTAATAGAGACATTTGCAAATCGGTACCTACGTTGTTTCTTAACATTTACGAGTGAAAGGAAGAAAATTTTATTTAATCTCTCTCAATGGATACTATTTTGAACGACGCTTGATTTAAGGAGAAAAAAAATATCTTTTGTTCTTTTGTTTTTTTGCGATGATAAAAAGTATATTTTTGTATTAAAGTCTGAACACAAAGGGATGATATAAAATAAGCAGAAAATAATCAGAAAACTACCATTTTCAGAATTTTCGAATATTTTCGCGCACCAAAGTATTTTGTCATACGATTATTCCAATAATAAACGTTTAGTTTTAAGACAAATAAATACAACACGATAGTAATGGTATCTATTCTAGATACGTACAAAATTATACTAATATAAAAAGCTAAACGTGAAATCGAAACTTTGAAAAAATACAAATAGATAAAAAAATTTCTGCAATTTCCTCTAAACTGTTTCTCGGCCACGTCACGTTAGATAAAAAATTTTTTAATCTTCAAAGAGCAAAATAGTCTAAGCTGATGAGTATATCAAGCATATTGTTTAACAAGATAGTTTGGCAACATGATTCGTGATACCGAATGTTTACTATACTTCAGAATATTTCTAAATACTGTGTGATTTAAAATGCAAATCCAGACAATTAATTCTAGTTCCTCGTGGGGTTAATTGCTGACTGGAAGTATATCATTTTATATCATTTCTAGCCATTGGAGTTTGTACATGATTATGCAAATTTTATTATGAATACCAATTAGACTGCGATGACTCTAACAATTATATAAGATAAGATGTACGTATTTATTAAAGATCTGTTATTTGCAAGACGGTTAAAATATATGTCATTGAATGAACTATATCGTGACAAAAAAGTCAGATAACCGTGTCAAAAAATTTACAATGAACGCTTGACCCTTTACACTTTTATGCCATAATGAAGCAAATGACTGAGAATTCCTGCTTTATAAGTCAAATGAACAATAACTTTTACCATATTCACAACATTTACAACAATATTAAAATATATGCTTCTATGTTTAGTGATAATAATAAACTATTATTACAATTAAGATCAGCATAGGTTCTACACACGGAAAACGAAAGTTAACATATTTCAAAAATAAATTTGTTTTTTCTAGATTAACAATATTAAATACCCGCGTTGGGAAATTACCTTGAGCGAGTTATAGCTATAATTAGGTTAGAGTTAGTTATAGTTATAGTTATAATTGGTTATAGTTAGGCTAAAGCTGTTAATAAAATTGGTAAAACCCCCAATAAAATAAATAAATTTGAAAGAGAAATCTAACCTTTGAGACATAAAAATAAGGACAATTTTTGAAATTCAAAGTATTAAACTAAGCTTGGAATTGAAATATATCACGCACAAGGTACATATACAAATCTTTTTGTTCAAACAACAGCAATGAGAAATAAAAGAAATTAGATGAAGAAACAAATTTGTATTTTCGGTGCTTCAAATTTTACTCTCCCTAAATTAATTCGCACGGAGTTCGTTGGATTCCTAAAAATATGGTTACATACTAAATAGGTGGAGCCATTATCAGAGCATCTCTTCCTACTGGATTCAGAGAGATGGAGGCCCTTAAGAGCCAAATTTTCGCCTGTCTTCACCTCCAGCAAGCTGAAGGAGATGTTTCACTTGTTCGTGGAGTGCGCGGATCAATTTGAGAAGTATCTGGACAACCTAGTGGATAAGGGCGAGTTCATCGAGTGCCGTGACATCTCTGCGAAATTCACCATCGATGTGATTGGAACTTGCGCTTTTGGTATCGAGATAAACTCATTCGCATCTGAAGATAGCGAGTTCCGCGTGATGGGCAAGAGGGCTTTCCAATCGAGCATAAAGTCTGTGTTAAGGGACAGAATAAGGGATTTCCCGTGGTTGTATAAGACTTTTGGACCATTTCTCATCGATAAACAGATGACCGAGTTCTTCACGAGGATCACCAAGGAGACTATAGACTACAGGATCAAGAACAACGTGCGAAGACACGATTTTGTGGACACTCTGGTGGATCTGAAGCAACATCCGGAGAAATTTGGACAGAAAGGTAAGTACTTTCGAATATTTTTCTTTCTTGGATTTAGTTGATCCACGTGGTACCCTATTTGAAAATCTCATTGGAAGATACAAAGTCGGGTTATGTTTGTTTAATGATTCGAATTTTGGATCTTTGGAATACACCGACGTCACTTCAAAAACTGTACTAATGGGAATAAATGTATTTTGCTTCATTCTACTTTTATAGCGATACATTTATCTTTTGCTTGGTACGAGTTCTCTTTTCACATTTGATTTTAAACTTCCACGGGGATAAAAAGCGATTTCAGTAAAAGATAATACACTGGAAATATGACGTTGTGTGTATTCAGTTGCAGATGATATATTTATAACGGCTCAGGCTTTCGTATTCTTTGTGGCTGGGTTTGAAACGTCTTCACTAACGATTAGCCATTTAATGATCGAGCTTGCGAAAAACCCAGAGATTCAAGAGCGAGTTCGAGCAGAAGTTCTGGAAGTTTTGGCAAAAACCAATGGCATAATCACGTACGACTGCATAAGCGAGATGAAATATTTGGATGCCTGTTTCCTAGGTATAATATTTACAATATTTAAAGAAACAGAGCTTTATCATATGGTACATGGTATTAACTATAAATCTATCAAGAAATGTGAAGGAAATGATATCGTTGGACAATTTCGAATTAATTTTAATTGCAAGGAAGATTTAAGGATTAATGCATTAATGTGATTTTAGTTAGGATTAAATTATTATTTAAACTGAATCAGTTATTTCCCAAAATATATATTTAATGTTAATATGTTAAATTATTTTTTAGTCAACGATTTAAGAACGTCGACTGTGTTATTTATGGATTAATATATTTGCAGCGGGACGTGTCAGAGATAAATGAATACCTATGGTTCTAACTTTTCATTTGTAGAAACAATGAGAAAGTATCCACTGTTGATGTGGCTGTCGAGAAGTGCTTTACACGATTACACATTCCCAGGAACAAAAATTAGCATAGAGAAGGGCCAACAAGTCTTCTTACCAGTCCATGCCATTCAAAAGGACCCAGAAATTTATCCAGACCCAGAGAAGTTTGATCCTGAGAGATTCACCGATGAGAAAGCCAAGACCAGACATCCTATGTTCTACTTGCCATTTGGAGATGGACCAAGAAATTGCATTGGTACTCCAAATTGTTCTCTTTCACTTTCAATATATGTATAAACAATATACATACGTAATGTAACAGTTACATAAATTGTTCCTTATTTTCTGATTATTTTATATAACGTAAGAGATAATGATTGTAATATAATAGTAATATTATTATAATAATTGCAATAATTATNTACTAATTCATATATTTTTTTGTAAAAACTATGTATTAGTATAACAATAATATACCATGTATATTGGCGAAGTAATTTGGATTAATTTTCTCTACAGGTGCAAGATTTGGGAGAAATCAGTCAAAGGTAGCAATCATCACTATTTTATCGAAATTTAAATTGGAGGTGTGCGAGAAAACCTTTAAGGAATATAACGTAGACAAGAGGTCATTGTTCTTGCTTCAACCAACACACGGATTATACGTGAAGCTGACAAGACACGAAGCATAAGTATCATTGTGTTTCCCTTATTTGTAATGGAATCAGTACTGTATCGAAAATGGAGAACACGATGATATCTTACTTACATACTTACTTCTAGATGTTGTGCAACATATGATTTGCTACAAATCTATACTTAAACAGGTTCCTGTATTTTGTATTTTTTATATTGGCAGGAGAATACATAAAAACATGGACCTCAGTATACGATTATAGCAGATTTATGGATCTGAACGCATATTCGATTAGCATATGATGTTTGAAATGACGGTAACTTTTTATTTATAGAATAGCATACTACACTGGATTAATCGTATAGAATCACGAATATAAATATGGTCTCTGTATATTTTTACTTTCTTCTATAAATAATATACAATGGATTTAAATATTAATCCTTCGCATTTAATCTCTCGCTCTTCGTTTTATGTTTTGATACTGCGTGCCATAATCAACAGCAAGGTTGATCACACCTTGAGAAGTCTCGTGTGAACGCGACGAAGAATAACAAGCGACGCAAAACGATATCGACGTTAATTACCCATGAGCCTGACCAATTAAAATAATCGTTGCACGTTCTAGAAGCATATCTAAATTACTGCTATTATTTCCTTGCAAAAATAAACGAGCAGGTATTTGCTCTGAATCCAATGACGTAGGGAAACCTTCCAATTGATTCACCTACTGCTGGTCACGGATCACTCTAGTAGCTATTCCAAATATTTCTTACAACAGTGAAAAAATTCTATGGATGTAAAATATGTTATTATTAACCAAGTTCTCCATCGAGAACTGTGGAAGTTCCGTTGAGACGTGGCACGATCAACAGGAAAATTTCATCTGCACGCGGCGAAAAATAACACGCAAGTGAGACTGAAAGTCATCGACGAAAATTGACAATGAAATTGTCCTACGTTGTATACGTTAAGCCTCATCCACGAACCACACCTCTTCCTGAGACACTCGTTTGGTCTCATATTCTAACTATTCGCTATGATAAATTTAGATATTTTGTTTTAAATCTTCCTCTAGAAATAATTTACCGATAGTATGCAATTTAAACAAATTTTTGTTACCAATTACACTGATAGTAACAATGAACTTTGCAGAGATGCGACGTTTATAAAATTCGTACATAAGCATGAATGAAATTGAAAGAACCTTTGTGCAATAAACCGTTTACATTGATAGTAACATTGAACTTTGCAGAGATGCGACGTTTATAGAATTCCTAGATAAGCATGAATGAAATTAACAGAACTTTTTTTAAATAAACAATACAACAAATAATACTTCTTTCCTATGTGAACTGTATTACCAAACTGTAATAAATAAAGAAAAGAGAATTGAAGTAAAGTATATAAACATAAATACTTTTCACATCCCGTTTAAGCAGCCCTCTAAATTCGTAATGTCTCCCTCTATCTCCTAGCCAGACACTCTTTCACTTTAAGCCTGGTATTTGGTGGAAAAGCAATGGTAAACGAGAGGTTTGTAAACGTTTTTAACAAACGGTCCTCCGGGATGCTCTTTCACGTAGCCGTATCGAATCCGTTCGACATAAATTAATATCACGGAACAGAAACGTCGTTACTGTTATTTCTATCGTTACCCCTGAATCGACAAGCCACAGGGGTTACTTCCCCGGAGTAAATCTTCTCTGGTACCTTATAGTTTTACAGGGACGAAAGTCGTTATACGAGACGGTCATACGGCGATCAACGCGATTCGTCGTGATCTCAATATTTACTCCGCGTCGGATCTCCGCGATCCCCAGAGATCAGTTCACGAAGGAGAATTCCGTGTCAGCAAATCCAAAGATCCATCTAGCTGCTTTGGATGGTTCAAGGAACTGCATCGGTAACGCCGTGAAAAATCTATTACTGTATCCAGGGATTGCTGAGTTTCTGTAATATAAAGGTAGTTTGTCTCCACTGGATCACGTAGATTTACTTTTTCTTATTATATTAATTAATTTCAGATATCGTGTTCCAGTTTTTTTAAATACGTTGCAAATACAGAGTGGGCTATCCATTAAACGAATTTATTTTTTAATTGTTTTGTTACGTAGGCGATTTAACCAAAATCAGATCTTGCTTTCTTCAAGATTTCATGTCCTATCATTTGCGTTAAAATAATTTTTTAACGTTATAGTTCACTGATATATTAATAATTGAAAAGAATTATTGATCGTTCAGATTATTTTTGAGATAGTAAGAGGACTTATCGACAAATATTGTATGGTTCGAAGGAAGACACAGTATCGATAATAATTAATGACATTATTATGATTGATAATATGGAAATACGACGACAATAATTTTCTTTATAGGTGAAACCTAACCCTTATTTATTTAAGAGATACAATATTGGAATCACAGGGAGTAAAAAAAAAACCAACATCCAGTGTTTTATCAGATAAAAACATCTTGAAATTTTGAGCAGACTACACCGTTCAGTTATTAATCATTTTGAACTTAACCTTTTTCTTATTAGAAAATAAGAAAAATGGAAACTTATTAGAAAAGCATTTTCAACCATTGTCGATCATATCTGGACTTCTAGCAACCATGTTCAGTAACCAATGAATGCGCTGTAGGAACTAGTATGCACAGCATACGGATCAACGGCCAATCTCCGCGTGGAGAAATGTTTCTGGCAAGTCATCTCGACAATCTACGACAAACGCGTGTTAACAGGAGCTTATGCCAACTTGAAAGTCATGCTAACATAACCGAATTCTATGGAGATATCGGGGTGAATAAGTGGGGATTGTGATCTTAGCCGCGGAGAGAAGCGAATGATCCCAATCGAGGTTGAAAATTAGGAGAGGGTAGACTCGTCGAGAATCTACTCGTTGTCGTTTCATCGATTCTGTTCGGAAGCAGAGAGATTCATGTTTTTGAAAAAAAAGTTTGAAGAGTAACAATCAGCAAGTTTCACGCGATGACTTGGCCAGTGATCGAGACCGTTGGGCTTGCAGTCGCTGTATTGATCCTGCTGTATTATTACTCGAAATCGAAATTAGAGTATTGGAAGAAACGAGGCATCAAAGGACCAACGCCGTTGCCATTCGTGGGCAACTTCAAGGATATATTTCTGGGAAAAGTTTCTGTCAACGACTGCTTCGAAGAAGCGTACTATAATTTTCGAAATGAACAAGTAGTTGGATTGTATGTAGGACACACGCCACTGTTGGTAATAAGAGACCCGGAAGTGATGAAGACTATTCTCATTAAAGATTTCTCCGTTTTTGCTGACAGGACGTTCCACTCGTTGCCAACGGTATGTAATATTGTGTTGTACTTGGCAATACGTGACAATTGTGTATTATCAGTTTGGTAGCACAACGTGATGATTGAAACTGACCTGCGTGAAATGGTGGTATTTATAGTGACGTTATGGATGATAAGAGAGATTTCATGTCAATTATTAGCTATGAGGCATTGACAGTTTCTAAATCGACTTTTTAAACCTTGCTTTTATTTCCTCAGTTCTTAGCAGACGATATGTTATATTTCTCCAAGTTGTTTCCTGTTCTAACTTTAATATAAAGATTTGAAAATCTGTGCTTTGTTTTTCAACTTTATCGGGAAACGATAGAGAATTTTATTCAGCCTAAGAAAAATGCATCGCGAGTCATGGATATTATCTTAAACGTCGTTAAAAATATGGACGTGGAAAAGATAGATACTGTTTGCCTTGTTTTCTTTTTTCAAAGTTCGACGAAAAAGCTATATTTTTATATTCGGTTATAGACGCAAAGGGGTGAATACAAAAAATAAACATCAAGAATAATATCGAAATTACGATATACGAACTATTGATACGAAAGCTAAAAATGTAACTTTAAATTCTGAAGAAGAAACAATTGATGAGATAATTACTATAATCATTTCAAAATTTTTCACGAACTATGTTATTTATTTTATATAACAACTGTCTTAATCGGTCTCGTAACAGCGTAAATAATCTAATCTGATCAGATACCGCAGGTTATCTTGTTTATCGATTAAGATAAGCATCGTGATTCGTAATTCCGAATGTTGAGTATACGTAAGCTTATTTTTCAATACTGAACCATTCGAGACATAAGTCTAGACACCTAATTGCAGCAAATATGTTTATCGATATACTTCTTGATGAAAAAATTCTTAACTGATTGAATAAAAATTCCCGATCCTAATATGTATAGGATGTATGTCATGAGACATTCTGTCAACAATCTGTCATTGCCATGTCAATGAGCTTTCAATGAATCTATCAGTTCATAAGATACCTCTATCGTTGCATATTTTTCAGGTGGAGCCATTAAATGAGCATCTGTTCATTCTGGATTCAGAAAGATGGAGGCCCTTAAGAGCCAGACTTTCTCCTGTTTTCACCTCCGGCAAGCTTAAGGAGATGTTTCACTTATTGGTGGAGTGCGCGGACCAGTTACAGAAGTATCTGGACATCGTAGTGAAGAAGGGCGAGTTCATCGAGTGCCGCGACATCGCTGCGAAATTCACCACCGACGTGATCGGTTCTTGCGCCTTCGGTATCGAGATGAACTCATTGGCCTCGGAAGACAGCGAGTTCCGCCGGATGGGCAGGAAGGTCTTCCAACCGACCTTAAAGTCGGTGTTCAGGGACAGACTGAGGGATTTCCCGTGGTTGTTTAAGGTCATTGGACCATTGACTCTCGATCGAGACATCGTCGATTTCTTCACGAGGATTACCAAAGAGGCTATAGACTATAGGATCAAGAACAACGTGCGAAGATACGATTTCGTGGACACATTGGTGGATCTGAAGCAACATCCGGAGAAACTTGGACAGAAGGGTAAGATACTTTTGAATTGTCTTTTTTTCTTTAGCTTTCCTGATCCACGTGGAATTCTCTTTGGAAGTAAGTTTCGAGGCTGGAAAGTGAGGTTATGTGTGGATAATATTTCGAAACTTTAGTTCTTTGGACACCACTGTTGTCGGTACAGAAACAGCTCTAGTGGGAGTAGGTATATCTTATTCGATTCTGTTTTTATCGGTAAAGGAAGAAAAGTTACTATTACAAAAATAAAGAAGAAATAATATTTTATTCGAATTCTGAAAGTTTGCTATTCAAAATTTTCTATGAAAATTTTATTCAGCTTAAGTGACTATAAGATATATTACTATAAGATTAGTTGTAACGAAAGAAACGGTATTTATCTGCATACGTAATTAAAAGTGAGATATATGTATGTCATAAAACACATTTGTAATTAAAGATAATTCAAATTTTATATAAAGCAACTTCTAAAATGCAGGATATGTACAAACATGATAACAAGTGAGATACAGATGTGATAAAAAATGATCCATATATCACGTAATTTTTTGAATAATTAACACGATATTATAATCAGGGATTCGATACTTTTCTGAGAATTTTTCTATAATTTTCTTCACGATATATGTACTTCGGAAATTTCATGGTAGCAAAGGTCAAATTACTGAAATATCAACGAAAGATGAGAAGAATGAAAAGTCACTGGTCTAATCAATTATGTGTATATTTTAATTGAATAAACAATTTAGAAACGTAACGAGTAAACAAAATTATCGAAGTTATACAATCTTCTTTGAGTCACACCACTAACTCGTGTCACATATGTGTCGCGAATTACTTTCTTTCCTTCGAGTTAAATTTAAGAACACTAGCACCATCAAACCTAATCAGTGAGTTATAAATAAGAATACTTTTATCTTCTGTCCGGTACAAATTTCTCTTTTTCTCTTGTCGCTGAAATATAATTTGCGAAACATAGTGATTTGAAGCAACAAACAATGTGTTTCTATTCTGTGGTATAAATATTTTTACATCTAATCGAAATATAATGTATGTACAGAGGCAGACGATCTATTTTTGGCGGCGCAGGCCTTTGTTTTCTTTACTGCTGGGTTCGAAACCTCTTCAATGACGATTAGTCATGTAATGATGGAGTTTGCGAAGAACCCAGAGATTCAAGAGCGAGTTCGAGCAGAAGTTCTGGAAGTTTTGGCAAAAACCAATGGCGTGATCACGTACGACAGCATAAAGGAAATGAAATATTTGGATGCATGTTTCCAAGGTATAATATCCGCAATACTTAACTCTTTGCGGTCCTATGTCGAGTGTGACTCGACATTGGGAAATTGTTTCAAGAGATTTACACCTGAAAATTACAAAGTATAACAATAATGTAGATATAACTGAATTTTAATCTAATTCGTTTCTTCCTTAATTTATTTAAATAGCCCTATTTTTTAGTCCAAATAAATTCCAAATAATAACGTTTCTAAATTTAAGGGCTACTGGTAACAAAATTGAAATATAATTCGGACCGCAAAAGGTTAAAGAGTGCTATGTTACAGTGCTTTGTCATATAATAAACAGTATAATAAATCTACCAAATATTGAAGAGGAGATGATATAGCTTGAAAATTTCGAATTAATTAAAATTTAAAAAAAAATTTAAGGATTAACGTGATTTTAGTTAGAATTAAATTATTCTAAAACTTGAATCAATTTTTTTCCGAAATGTATATTTAATAGCTACTTGCATTAATATGTTAAATTATTTTTGAATAAATCTTACAATGCGTTCGAGAAAGCACTATAATGGTCAAAGAACATCTAATTTGTTGTTTACAGATTAAAACGTTTGTTGCCAGACATGTCGAATTTATTCGAACACGTTGCTTCTGATTTTTCGTTTACAGAAACATTGAGAAAATACCCAGTGTTATTGTGGCTGTCGAGAACAGCTTTGCAGGATTACACGTTCCCGGGAACAAAAATTAGCGTAGAGAAGGGTCAACAAGTCTACTTGCCGGTTCGCGCGATTCAAACAGATCCGGAAATTTATCCAGACCCAGATAAGTTTGATCCTGAGAGATTCACCGATGAGAAAGCCAAGACCAGACATCCTATGTTCTTCTTGCCATTTGGGGATGGACCAAGAAATTGCATTGGTACTGTATACTATTCTCTTTCTCTTACTATATATGTATAAACAATATACATACGTAATATAACAGTTACATAAATTGTTCCTTATTTTCTGATTATTTTATATATCGTAATATATAATAATTGCAATATAATAGTAACATTATTGTAATAATTACAATAATTAATATATTACAATGATTATGTGATGAAATAGCTTCGTATATTGTACCTTGAGTAATATAGTTTATAAATATGTGATGAAATAGCTTCATATATTGTACCTTGAGTAATATAGTTTATAAATATGTGATGAANTATATTGTATGTATATTAATTCATATGTTTTTTTTTGAAAGAACTATATATTAGTATAATAATCATAATATATCTTATATATTCGCGAAATAATTTGGATTAATTTTCTCCGCAGGTGCAAGATTTGCGAAGAATCAGTCAAAGGTGGCAATCATCACTGTCTTATCGAAATTCAAAATCGAGGTATGCGAGAAAACCTATAAAGAATATGAAATAGACAAGAGGTCATTGTTCTTAATACAACCAACACACGGATTATACGTGAAGTTGACAAGGCTCGAAGCATAAGAGCGTATGTGTTTCATCTATTTCTTGTGGAACTAGTGAAAATAGTGAAAACGATGGTATTTTACTTATTTGTTTCCTATTATTGCACAATATATCATTCGCTTGCAAATGTTTGTTAAAGCAGGTCCTTGGTATATTTGTAATTGACAAGAGAATTCGTAGAAACATGAACATGATTATACGATTATATTACATTTACAGATCTGAACACATAAAACTGTCTTCTGTACTTGAGATACATGTAGTGGTTAGAATAAAAATAATTTCTTATTTATAGAATTGTTCATTACACCTGATTAATAGCGCGTCATCAAGAGTATAAACGTAGTTTCTCTATATTTATGCTTTTTTCCATAAATAATATACAATGTATTTTAATATACACACGATGCACTTTTAATTCTTTTTCAGATTTTTTTTCGATAATTCCATATAATATCAGGTATTTCAACAAAGTATTGTTGTTAATTGATTGATAACAACATTGGATCTCTGCAGAGATGCGATATTCATCGAATTTCTAGATAAGAATGAATGAAATTAAAATTGACTCTCGTTTGATATCGGATTTTAAACGATATCGAATTATTGATATCGATAAGATTTGCATTCTATGTGCACTGCATTACTAAACTAAGAGAAATATGAAACGTAAATTTAAATAATAATGAAAAATAAATGAACAAATTGGTAGACACAATTTAAATAATAATGAAAAATAAATTTGAAATTGGTGGATAGAATTTAAATAAAAGTCAGAGATATAAAACAAATGTTTAGATAAAATTTAAATAAAAATGAAAAGTATATAAACAATTGGATAGTCTCTATCCTTCGCAAATTGCGTGTTACATACCAGAAAAATTAGCGTGAAAAATAGCTACAGAATTATACTCCTATGTTACGGGTTGAGAAACTTTCCCAGTTGCACTCGGGAGTTCTTAAATCAGTAATTCTTCAAACCCCGCCAAAGTTAGTACATTTCTTCCCTTCGGTCCTGTTTAATTTCAGAATGCAAATTCGAAGCCAGGAATAAAGTTCTCGAAGAGCTTCAACTCTGGGTAATTCGAAAAATAAAAATACCTTCCACAACCCGTTTAAGCACCCTTTAAACTCATAATGTCTCCCTTTATCTCCCAGCTAGACACTCCTTCACCTTAAGCCCGGTATTAGGCGGAAAAGCAATGGTAAACGAAAGGTTTGTAAACGGTTTTAACAAACGGCCCACGGTGATCCTCTTCCGTATGGTCGTATCGTATCCGTTCGACGGGAATTAATATCACGGAATTGGAACGTCGTAACTGTTATTTTTATCGTTACACCTAAATCGACCGAGCCACGGGGGTTACTTCCCTGGAGTAAATCGTTCCTGATACATTATAGTTTTACAGGGACAAAAGTCGTTATACGAAGCGGTCAGACAACGATCTGCGAGATTCATCATGATTCCAATATTTACCCTGAGTCGGATCCGCTGGATCCCAAGGGTTCAGTCGAAGCAGGAGGATTCCGTGTCAGCAAATCCGATGTCCCACCTAGCTGCTTTGGACCCGATTCAAGGGACTGCGTCGGTAACACCGTGAAAAATCTATTACTGTATCCAGGGATTCCTGCGTTTCTCGAGTATCGAATTAGTTTACTCTCCAACGCAGGTATTCTTCCTTGTCACCTGGTTCTGTTGAAACTGATTTTTCAACGTATACTCGTTTGAATTAGGTGCAAAGTAATTTGCGATAACATCGAGGAATAGTGTAGTTTAAAATTAATATCTTTTTTTATTAAAAATATTCTTTTGTTGACCCATTACAAGGGAGAAATGTGATAATATTTGAAGTAAATTTCTTTTGGATATAGATACCAAATAAAATACATTACTTATACACTTACTGGAAAAATGTAAGAGATAGAAAAATTGTTTGAGAAATTTTTGTCTCCCATTCCATGAAAAGGAATTCCATTTTATTTTGAATTTGGATGTACTAAAATATTTGAATGCTATTTTTCAATTTCAATAATTGCTGGATGTCCTGAAATTTTTTAATTATTCTACTGACATATCTATTATGTGAAATATTCGTTAAAATATTTTTTATCATAAAATGAAATAGAAAGAAATAATTATTTTCGTAACTATACTCTATTTGCTTCAATGTTTAATCGTAATCCATGGTAAACTTTATTAGGCAAACGTTTCAAATTCTCGTAAGGATATGTTAATCTTCATAACGTGTAACGTGGATTCTTTGACATGGCGTGACAAAGATGAAGCAGAGATGGCATTCGAGGCCAAGGGGTTAAAACGAGCAGCTCTCGTTTCTCTCGTTCTTGAAGCGTGCCTTAAAGAATTCGTGGTGCTCGCTCTCGCTATTTTCGTCGTTATTCCCTTGAAACGTGGCATAAAATGTTTCCTTTGTTTAAAGAAATATCGTCCTTTACCTCACCGTGACTCTCCCTCTCTCTTTCTTTACTTCACTTTCTTCCTTTGTTCTTCTTAAATAGAAGAAGACGGAACATCCCCAATTTCACAAAGTGAATTCATCCAGCTATTCTTGGAGTCTACGTTTCTGTCTAAGCGTGAACATCTATACCAGGAATGTCAAATAATTAATTCTAAGTAACACGAGCAAACTGGTAACATAAAAATTAGCGATAATAATATTTTATAAATTGTATTTATTTGCTTAGGAATAATTATAACTAGTGAAACAGAATACTTTTTATACTTCTTTCTTCNTTAATTAAATAATATATTAATCTATTTGTAAATAAACGGTGTATACTTATTTTTTCAATCTACTATAAATATAATATTTCTTAAAACAACAGGAAAAGGAAGAAATAGAAGAACAATAATTAAAAACATAACTTCGTGACAAATATCACGAAGTATATATTTTTGACTGAAGTAAGTTCAACAAAGATTGTAGTTCGAAGAATTTGGAAATTCTAGTTGTTTATAGTGTTACTTCTTTACCGTGGTAATTGAAAAGGAGATACAGGTTATACAGATCTTAAGACGATTTTTCGCTTAACTCACTAGCGCCACCACGGCTCATATCTGTATTAAATGTTTATTGTAAATATCGCGTATGTCGTTGAATCATTTTCTAATTTTTCACTGATATAATCTTGAAATTTTCGCTTTATTTCTTGCGCTATATTGTTATATTTCCGCGATATTGTTTTCGCAAATTATTCGGCCGTTCATGTACCACCGTACTCGTGAAAGGGCTAATATCGAAGTCACGATGAGTCATGAGAAATCCAGCATCTGCTGTATTATCGCGAAGAGACATCTTATAATTCCGAGTACCCCACATCGCGTGGCCAGTGTGTATTTTGAACTTAACCCCTTTCTTAGGGTGCGCCCCAGAAACTTATTGCGGAAGCAATAAACTTCTTTCCCGAGCACCCCATTGTCGAGTTTTCTGGGCTCTTAGTAACCTCGTCGTAATTGTGACGAACGTGACACGTCCTATCTCATTCAATGAACCTCTTTGTCATCGACATGAGAGATTATAATCTGGGGATAAGCAGCTCTCCGTGATCGATTATCGCGCCTTAGTTTTCGATTTTTTCACAGATACATTCCTCTAACGTGCTTTAAAACTCTTTAAAACGTTATTACTACCTTTTCCTATCTTGCAAAGGTGGTTTTAATATGGTTTTAATAACACAAGGCATACCAAAAGTTCTTTCTTTCAACTCATTTACTCCACTTTTACTGTTAAATCACTTTCACAATTGTTGTTTCCTATAAAAAAAATAATGACAAAAGGAAATAAATCAAGCATGAAACATACCAAAAATAATAAAAAATAGTCTCGAAGAATTCGAAGATTACTAAAACTGAGAATATCAAGAAAATGTATAATAGCTCAGATCGATAATATCGAAGTTGCGACAACTGATAATTCCTAATACCACTTTTCTCCATGCAACATGGGCGAATTTTCATGGTAGCCCGAGGCGACCGGAGCGCACGTGCGCGAATCGAATCCTGATGGAGATGTGCCGGGAACGACGTGTACAATTCGCGTAATTATATAATCGTGTCGTAAGTTTATTACGATTGCGCGGCGTTCGTTCTGTAACCAGGACGAGGGGTGGACGAGGCGGGAAAGGGGAAGCGAAAAATGTTATTCCCTTTGTGGAGGACCACGTGACAACGTCGCGACAAAAGCTGAGGAAGCACGAGCCCGCGATACATATTTATGAAAATGTTCATTCGAAAGTTCGACATTCAAATGGGACGGTTTTCAATTGCAGGCGGGAAAGTTTTTCCCGCGAGCAAGGCCGGCCGCTGTTTGGATAACGGTCTGCTCGACTTTCCCTATAGAAATATTGCAACATTTCGGGACATACGAATCCATTTTTGCCCTTTCTACCTGCCTTTTAATAGGTTCCCTCGCGTGTTTGCGTTGCAAACGGGCCGAAAGTTTCGTAAAAGTCGGCCGAGCTGCAGGAGTGGCTATTAAGTTCGTCAGGCTGCCGATGGAGGGTAGTAGGGTAGCCTTTCCTGTTACGTGCATGTTTCGCGCCTAGACGGTATGGCAGTTTGACGTAAACGTCCGATATGTTTGCAATTATTGCATCTGTAGATCAAGAAAGTCACAGGTTAACGAATCGATCGCTAGAAAAATCGACTTCTTCGAGATTTTTTTATGACCATGATACCTATTGGCATGTAGTTTTCGCGCTCAGATTTATTTATACTTGGAGGATATGTACACTTTTCTTCTTTCATCGAAATTAACGAAAAATGTGGAAATTATATTATATGAAATTATATAAATTATATTTGTGTAAATCGTGATTTTAAAAACGAGATGGAATGGCTGATTCCGGATCGTCTGGTTATAGGAAACGGAAAAACCGAAAGATATCTTGATTAGTATAAATACGGTTATAGCATGAAACATGGAAACAAAGAAATTTCGAAAATTTAAGAAATGGCAACGTTTCGAAGTTTAAGTATCGACTTTCTTTGTGCTTTTCGTCTTTTAGATGGTGAACAAAAATAGAAGAAACGTTAAATTTTGAAATCCGTGGTACACGCGATGAAGGTACATCCAGTGAAAATCTCCAAACGTCGAGTCAATTGATAAACTGAAACGCGAGATATCTTGTTACACAGTTCAAAAAATATGGTTTCGAGTTTGAAGTTTCCGTTACCATTGCATCATCGTATCTATAACATTGATACTTTTACGAATTCGAACGAATCCTTCTACACGAACCTTTTGCGAAAGTATATGCTTCGATAAAATGTAAAAATAAAAGAAAAATTTGATTTTTTTGAAGCTCAATTCCAAAAGCGTATATATAGCACTTTCATAATGAGATCTGAAATTGGCTAGAGCTGTAATTTCTCATCTACTTGACCATAACAGAAATCCAAACAATTTTCTTACACTTTATAGACGTACTTAGCCGATGAATCTTCAAAAATTGTTGAAAGTTGAAAATTGTTAAAATAAGGCCATTCTGAAGAAGGAAATCGATGTTTTCGCGAAAACTTTACGTCCATTTGCGCATGAAAAGGATGCTTAAATTATTTTTCTTTAATTTTCAAGCTCACCGACTAGCACATTGTATTTGCATATGTATGCAAAATTTCAAGCAATTTGATAGCCTAGTTTTTGATATATCTCTCCCGCCAATTTGAAAAAAGAGGCTCGCTATTTGCATGCAATAAACATGCTGTGTAGAACTTAATATTTTGAGGATTGCATTGATAATTTGGTAATATATATTGGGATTATATTCGTAACACTGCTATTACACATTTTAACCAAGAAATTTCACGTGTCACAAAGCGAAATGGTAGATACGTTTCTCGAAGTATGCGAAGCGTAATGTAAGTAAACAATGGGTTTAAAAATCGATTGATTATAACATAATAGAAATGGAAATTTGAATAACTTTGACAGAGGTCCGTGAACTTTCATCGTAGCCTGCATTTTGTTTGTTCATAAAGGAAGTTATTGATTTTCAATTTTTCATTCGTTATACTGCGCGGATTACTCTTACGTTGATATATATTCGTATTTTTTTTTTTACAAAATATTCGGAATATTCGATATTTAGTCACACCTTTCTCGTGTTACAATTGATTTACCGTTGTACAGTCTGCTTCACGTGTTCGTCCTACGTGTGCGTTGCAATAATAAATTTAGAGTAATAAGTTAACTAACAGTGACACATGAGCATGTAGCTTACTGTATATTATATGATGTTTGTTCGTTCTTGTTGCATGACGCTGCTCGGATGGTAAAGCATTTGATTAAAAGGTTTAGATAAGTTTTTATAACAGACGTTATCGCATAATTCACGACGCAAAAATTACATCATTATCGCGGATAATTGCAATTATTTGCTCGTCATTACTTTAAATATAACGAGGGAGAATAATAAATTTCCGAAGTGACGTGTTTTAATTAACGTTAACAACGGCTCGGCAATTTGTAATATATTTTAACAAATAACGCGATGCAGCTTTCATCTCGGTCAATTAGTTAAATATTTCGCAACGTATTAAACAATTCGGATCACATTACCTTTATTTTTATCTTCATCGCTGTCAAATAATTTTCACTCTGGTCTATATCATTTCCCCGAAGTTGTCAAATTGCGAGACATTCGTCGAACTTTTTACTTTAAACATGAATTCCATTAAAATTCCGTGGTAGTTAACCAGGAGCGTTATGCTATTTTATAATTTAAAACAACCTTTAATCGTTCGACGAGTGCCCGCAAACATACGGTACTATAAAATGGAACAAATGGATACCTTTAGATACTTGTGCTTTTATGGAGTATTTAAAATATCCACGACCTTGTACTCTATAAAATTTCCAAATTGCAGTAGATAACGTTATCGATAGAGATACCATGCGAACTTAACGTGCCGTTGTTTCAAAAATTAATTTTTTCTTTTTTTTCATTCAGATCCGCCAGCGTTATCCGGTTTTAAGATAAATGAAAGAAGAGAGGAGAAATTGAGTTAATCGATACGTGTTAAATAAATTTCAATTTTCGACTAACGAGTTTAATCAGAAAAGTAGAAATCTATAAAACAAGTTTCCGTGTTAAAACTTCCTTTATTGTCTCCTCTGCGAATTTATAATACGGCTTTTAATACACCGTACATAGATTTACTGCCACAGAACCTAGACGCACCAACCATCAGCCTGAAAAATGGCATCATAAAAGTGTCGTTATTTGAAAACATAAAGAAAGAAGCAAATTTTAATGTATTTTTGAAAAATTCATTTAGCCACTAATTAACTGACTAATGTAATTAGTTAGACTTTCTTGAAAATTCGGTTAAAGATTTTTATCTTTAACGCTACCATCGCTGTTAATAATTTAGAAAAATGAAAAATAACATTTTTGTCAATAGAACATGGAAATGAAAATTAAAATTGGATCAAAAGTATTTAATAAATATTATACATGGTATACGTATATTCGCTTTATGTTCATGTATTTATTATTACACATATATCGTATATAATTCAATTGTATATTTTATTTTATTTATATTATAATTGGATTCCAATCCATTATAGTTGAACATGTATATATGTATATACACAGATTATAATATAATATAAACAAAATTAAGTATATGTATATATTTAGCTAAATCTACCATTAACATTAACATATTTGACATTTCTAAATCTTGGAACGCATTTTCTACTCGAAAAGCAGCAAATAAAACGTCAAATCTTCAAAGATTCCTACTTCAATGTATTTAAATGTTACTTTTCAAAACCCTCAGAAATTCACCAACGTACACACACCAATATATATCAATCCCAAATAACGATGTTTCACATTTTACATCATTTCATGAGAAATCCATGCAAATTCATCAAAAAATTGCATTTACATATTTATAAACGATATTGACAAGTAATTCCTGTATTCAACATCGAAATTTTTCAATATTGCAATCCATTTTCTCCTTGAAGAAACACCAAATAAAATGTTAAATCTCCAAAGATCCTTATCGTGTATTTAAAAGCTACTTTTCAAAATCCCTAGAGATCTACCAATGCACGCACACACGCTAATATATAAGTCGCTAAGATGCCAACGCGATTAAATCAGAAAATGAAAACAGAGATTGAGAAAATTAACGTTTCTCGATATGTAAAACGTTTTCTTTCCAAGACTATTTGGCCTAAGAAAAAAGAAAGTTACGGGCAAATCCTTTAATAACTAAAAGGAACATTACTCGTTCCATTAAAATTCACAAAAATCAGAAACTATCACGAAATTGCTCTCAAGCGACTCGTATTTCAACCCTAAAAGGCGAATTNTATTTCAACCCCAAAAGGCGAATTCAACCCTTTACATCATTACGCGAAAAATTCCCGCAAATTCGTAAAAAATTTGCAACCACCATCTCAATAAATCCCAAGTAAATAGCAAAATCCACATCCGACGATAATTCTACGCTGTCTCAAAATTCAGCCAAAGAAGTAACTTTGACGGAAGCCGTAGGTTTTCAACGAAAAATCGTAATTTTGTCTGAGCTTACGTTTCGCTACACGATTACGCGTGAAACGAACCGCCTATCCCATTCACCCTGTCCTAACGTTCTTTATCCACGTGGATTCATCATTGGAAATCATAACAGGCGTGCCACCGAAATAACTTATAATCGGTTTTAAACGTTCCCCGCTAATCCACCGGCTAACGAATGAATAGTAAATACGACGTCCCAGCTTCTCGCACCGTTTTCTAACATTTGTCTGTTCACCGGGGGTTGAACAAGGGGAATAGCCTGTAGTGATCAGAGCGGGGCGCGAGGGGTATGAAAAGTGGTCGGAGAATGCTTTAAGCTGCCGCCGAAGGGTGGCGAAATCGCACGAGCGGGACCGAGCCGAACCGAAAGCTCGGTTGCCCCTGTCAGTAGGCCTGCCGCAACGCAGCAGTGAGCGCGCCTTCAACCACGCGCGGAGACTACGCGACCCTTCCTCGGGATTGCATCGATACTCGGCACACTTTTCCCCAATCCACACGGTCTTCCCTCTAACAATCGAACGCGATCGAAACCGCGGATTGTCTCTGGACTCGCGTGTCGCAGTGGCTGAATTTCCGACGTCCTGTGTGCACGCTTTTAACCTAATTGCACGGGTTGCTCTCGCATCAGTTCGCGATAATCGCGGCGAAACGGGGACCGAGAACTGGGGCTGTCCGAACAAAAGGAATACAATTATACGCAATCGAGTACTCGAGCGGTTGTCCCCGTTCTCGCAGCCTCTCAGTGGATCTATCCAGAGGGTGGATAAAAATCCATCGATTGCGAGTAAGCGAGCTTAAACGTCCCTATTCCAACGACTGGTCCAAGGAAAGATGGGACCGTAACGGGTGACAGAGGGAGTCTGTTCGCTCCTCCGGGCGGTCTCGGTGATCTCGATCGTGGCAATCGAGTGGCAGCCGGTGTCCTCTCTTACGTCGGGCTCAGGATGACTGCGATGCATCACGGTACACTATGAACCGGCTCTGACGACAGCCCGTGCACCCTCCGGCGCAGATAACACCCGATGGACCCTAATGACAGCACCGGCCCGGTGTTATCGTCAGCATCGTCGGGGCCGTCTATTTCCATCGCTTGGAGCTGCGCGTGCTACCACGGGAGCTGGTTAGCTCGAAAAAGATCGGCGTTACGTCATTATCGATGACGACAACTCGTGTGATGTGTAACCGTGTATGAAGCCGCGGTTAATGGACCGTGGACGGAGTTGGCGATTAGCCGATCGAGTAGCCCCATTAATAACGACCAAGACGCCGCTTCGTAGGCTGTACACGCAATTGCACCGAGGGGGATGACCGAGCAAGTTTAAAAAAGGACGAGCACCCTCGGTGAGCCGCATTCTCGTTTCGTCAATGAACCCCCTGATATCGATGCATTTCGCTGGACAAGCGTATCCGCTCGTACCCTCGTGCTCGCGCGTGTGTGTGCGTGTGTGTGGATGTGTGTTTACGTGATCGTTCACGGACGCCGTAAGCTGGAACGTTGATCGACGGTTCCACCCCTGTGTCGAAAGTAGACATCGCCGATTAGTTTACGACCCCGACGCGGTTGGTCGCGGTTGCATCGCCCGAAACGGGATACGCGTCTCGTGTCGGCAGGTTGGTGAAAGAGATCGGGGGAGGAGGAGGCAGAAATCGCGGTGTGAAGTTGGAGAGAAAAGCGAGTGTGCTGTGAAGTTCGCGCGACGGCGTGTGCCACCGCGCGGATAGCTGCCGGAATCCCAGAAGACGCGGAGAATCGGTTCGGAAACGGAGTTGCAAGCCATCGGAGAACTAGATTCATTGAAACTTATCAGCTATCCCGGCCAACTTGCTATCCTGGAGTTAAGGGGAAGGATATTCGCAAGGGCTGCGTCCGTTCGGCTGCACACGCTCCCAGGATGAAGGGGACGCTTTTGCTGATGAGCGTGATGCCTTGGTTTGTCGCGGCGGAAGTTTTCCTTGGCGACGTCGACGAGCCGAGTAAGTGATTGAAACTTCTCATTTCCAACCGAGCTCGCGGCAGAACGTTCAATTAAGACGTAATGGTAATTCTATTTGCGATTAAGCGGCCATAAGCCGCGGTATCGCCGACCTCCACTCGTCACTCAGCGTCGTTTTACGGGATGCGATTTCATCTTGAAACGATGGGCTGAATTTTGTTTTTTTTTTTCTTTTTTCTTTTTTTTTCTGAGATAGAATTGAGCAGGTTCCGTCTGCTACGGTAGGCGAAAGGATTTAATACGTAGCTGTGTTTAACTAGTTACTGCTAGTTATACTTTGCCTCGTCATATAGACTTTCGTCGGGGTAATGAAATATCAATTTTAAGTGAAGCAGTTTATTTCTTTTGGGAACTTTGAACCGAGTTTCGGATAGAATAGACTAAATGCCTGAATCCTAGGTTTAGTTTAGGTCTCCCGTGATACTGTCGAAGATATGCGAGTTCGATATATGATTAGTTATTTCTATCATTCATGTTTATCAGGGATATGAAATACCAATTTTGAAATATCGAAATTTGTAACAGAATAGAGTAGATGTTTGGATTCTAGGTTTTGTGTAGGACTTCTGTGATACTTTTGAAGATAAAGGAGTTCAATAGATGACTGTAGTTAGCTACTTTCATTCTTTATATAAACCTTCGTCGAGGCTATGAAATATAAGTTTTTGTGTGAAGTATTTTATCGAAATTTGTAATAGAATAGAGTAGATGTTTGAATTCCAGGTTTAGTTCAGGTCTTTTGTGATATTGTAAAATATACGCGAGTTCGACAAGTAGTTAGATAATTACTTTTATTCCGTGTATTAACCTTCGTTAAAGCAACGAAATATCAATTTTGTATGAAATACTCATTTTTATGTCGTAACTTTGGGATTTCTGATGGATAAATGTAATTACATGGATTTTTGGTTCCATTTAGAGGTTCTGTGTTAAGGAGTGTTATTTAACAACAATTAATTAATATTAATTATTCTGCTGTATTTTATAGACTTTAGTGGAGACAACGAAATGCTAGTCTTTCGTGAAGTAAATATACATTTCTTTTTCGAAATTTTGGAATCTCCTAGGGAACGGCGAAAATTTAAATGTTTCACTTAGGTATTTTTTGACACCTACATATAATCATAATTATTCGTGGTAGAGTATGTTTAACAAAAAGAATGTGAAATTAGATTTTCTTCCATTACAAGTATTTGAAAACAGAATGAAGATTCATGGAAGTGTAATAAATATCGAGTATGATTATTTTTAAACAATTTTTAAACAAAGTAATTTCTTTTTCCCGTGTAGATACTTTTGATTTATGCTGTCATTTGCCAATTTGCAATACCACGAATAAAGTAGTTCATTTATAAAAAAGATTCATCGAGTTCTCTATGTATTAACTGTCACTAGACACTAGAATTAAGATCAAGTCTAAATTAGACTTAACTGGTCAGTAGAAATGTCAGAGAGAAATCTTGAAAGAAGTTTCATTTGAATTCTTCATTGTAAAGTGAATTATTCGTCTCGCGTTTTTGAAAAATTTTGACGAATAATGCAGCAATAAGAATGAAATATTAGCATGATATGAAATGGAACGGCGACTTCGAGCCACTGAGAATAGAAAGAGTACTTTTAGAAGAGATTTTAAATTAAATTTCACTTCCATCCAATATTTTCGCTTTTATGCAAATAATTCAACAAAATTTTAAGGCTGCTAATATTATCGTACAATATCGTAATTTCTGGCCCAATATTATTGGTAATATAATAGATATTTAGTGTAAACATTGAAAATGTTATTAAATACGTGTATTATTCACTTGACGTGTGTTAAAACCGGTGCATATAGGGTAGACGCGAAATGAACGTTATCAAAAATAATATGTGCAATAAATTATTAATTGTAACGTTCATTATATTACCACAGTGTTATCGAATTACGCAGAGTTTGTGTGAAATAAAAAATTTTGATTTCCACGAAATGGACACAAATATTTAAATATTCTGACATGTCAAATGATCCATGTTTGATTTGTATATATAACATTCATCAAGAGTTCTTTTTAGAAAACAAAGTCATACAATCGTTCGAATACTCAATGAAAAATGTTTAAAAATTTTAATTCGCGATGATTATCATAAATTAATATATCATAAAAAGACATCGATATCTTTAGCCATTTCTTCTTTCAGATAGAGATCCTGAAAATAGATATTCTTGAAACTGACCTTTAGATTTCTTTCACATCTCTACCTGCAGGAGATTAGTATCCAAGAAACGTGATTAATTACTTCTTTATGATTACACGTATTTTTGGAATAACATTTTTACTTCTTCCTCGAAATAACAGATATTTTACAGATAAATGCAACCGTGTGATATCCTTCTTGATATATAGATAACGTGATATTTTTGTTTAATAATAAAAACATAATGAAAGATGGATAGAAAAATGAATGCAAAGTCTGAAACCTAATTAAATTTCGACGGTTTGGTACTAATGCTAAGTGTATCTAATGTTCAAAGGCGGTGAACAAGAGTTAACGATTATTTAGCTGATATACTGCCATGCTTAGTACTGTCATGACTTAATCTGATTGAAAGATAATCACAAGTTTGATATCGCGTAGATAATTTTGAAGATAATATCGTCGTTTGACGATAATGATAGACAGATCTTGATATCAGTTTCAATTCATCATATTGAAGATCGCTAAATACAAATTAAAAAATTAAAAATACAAATCATGCATAAAATTTGAGTATACAAAGATTACAAGGTATTCTAATAACGACAATCAGCTAAAGTAGCATATAAAAATATTATAAAATGAGGAGTTCATAATTTCATAATAACTCAGAAAAATCAATAATACTCATTATCGGAAATTTCGAAAACAGAAGATAAAACCTAATAATTAGAATATTCAGTTCTAACCCAATCTTTAGAAAATCAGCAGCTCCATAATTCACAGAAGATAAATAACTTCCTAAATTTCGATCAAATCGACTACATATGTATAACTAGTCGATAACTAGCTGAAATTGATTGATCCAATGAGATTTATAGATTCTGATACATCAAATCATACATTTCATACTCTAAAGCCTGAAATAGAAACGTACCCGATGAAAATCTTTTATTAGCAGTCACATCGAGAATTGGTCAAAGCATATTTTTCACTCCATTACATATCAAAAGAACAATTGCACTATATTAAATTAATTGAGAATCTACATTAAGAAACAAAAATGTTTTTCCAATAATCAGATTCAAAATCATTCAAATTCTACAAAGACACGCGAAACTACCGATTAAAATGGAAAACTCACCTAAGAAGATCCATTTTCATTAACTATCCCTATTCATACATGTTTTTATAAACGCTGCCTGAATCTAAATGCAGAATGTTTCGTGAAAATCAAATCAAAAATCATCCAAATTCTTCTAACCATCTCTTCATCTCAAGAAGCAATAGAAGGCTACCGATTAAAATGGAAAACTCGCCTAACCAAACCCATTCCCATTAATCACCCCTATTCATACCTGATCCTCAGAATCCTGACTGCGCCTAAACGCAGGGTTAACGTTTTCCGTCAAAACGTTACTGGAAACGGCGTGATCGTTGCAATTACGCGTGGAATTAATGCCGAAAGACAACTGGCCGCGGTGTCAGTCATCCGTAATGACGCTGTCGGCAGGCTCATAATCGTTATGAAGCATTTATGGCTCGTGATGAGGCCTGCGCGCGTGCACAGCCAGCGACAGCGACGGGGTTGGACGTAGAAGGGTGGAAAAAAGGACAGGAGGGCGCGTTAATTTCAATGTGTTCCATGGTTTCGGACGATATACGTGGACAGTGTGGAGAATTCGGCTGTCAATAGTTGTTTTGCGGCCGGCACAGCCTCGGTTTCCGTGCTCTACGACATCGGACGGCACCGCAACCCGTTTATTTAATCGATGCATTATGCAAATTGACATAACGGCTCCACTTCGGATGCAGTAATCGACCACCATCTCCCGACTGATTCACAATGGGACAATGTGTACGTTGAATAATTGGCAGTAGCGTGCTGTGGCTTCGAAATCAAAGCTACTGAACTTGCCGTACGTACCTCAGCACCCGATGGACACCCTCTGTCGTAGTTACAGGTACTACTTCAGCGACGCTTTGCAAATCGAGTTGTTTGGAATGTTCCTTTCTTGGCAGTTCGGTTCGAGGATGCTTCGGTTGTTTAATTAGTTGTCGGAAATGCGAGACCGAGTTGGGATTATGTTTGCGGAGGATGGAAGAATTTTCGGTAATCGGCTGTGAGGGTGACAGATGTTTGGAGAGGAACTAGAGTTCGATCCTTCTGGATTATAACGGAATCGTATTAGCAAATACGTGCGTTATTAAGTAGGAAATTATGTGAAATTATTTGTTTGCAAATTTGTGTTATATCGTGATATATTAACTCTAGATTTACGGGACCCGTCAATTTGACGGATAGGTTCCGTCAATTATACCATATTAACAAAATTAATTAACTTATAATTAATTAACTAACTTACGTCTGTTAATATTGCGATTGTTTTCAAATTAAACCCATCGTATATTTTTTAAAGAAAATGTGTGGTTTTCTTTATCCTAAATCTAACGGGTGTCCGTTGAAATAGGTATACAAAACACCACCGTAAACCTAGTGTTAATCTAGTTTCTAATTCGTTCTTTTTTCTTTATTAA
The DNA here is from genome assembly GCA_002201625.1 of Euglossa dilemma. Classification (NCBI taxonomy): domain Eukaryota; kingdom Metazoa; phylum Arthropoda; class Insecta; order Hymenoptera; family Apidae; genus Euglossa; species Euglossa dilemma. Next base: position 1,281,085 of record NIJG01000052.1, on the reverse strand, counting down.
ATTATTGCATTTGAAATTTCTAAGAATTAACAATTTAAGAAAGAAATTTAAGTTCAGAATCTTTTACGATCTCGATTGAACTTTTAAAAGGAATTGAATAAATTTCAGATTGTGAAAGATTCTAAGCTTAAATTTCTTTTTCTTTTTAATGGAATCGTGTGTTTCTTCTCATAATGCAATAGCATTCAACGACTCGTTACACGAAATACTTGATAATTATTGCAAAACCCAAATAAACTTAAAATCCTGAGTAACTCTCGAGATATTTCAATATCGCAAATTAGAGGCCCTCGGTATGATTAGCATTATAATAAACAATATTTTATAATAATAAAAAATATTCGTAAAAATATCGTATACGAGGAAGATTACAGAGAGTTTAAAATAATAGTAAAGTGTAGGTTTATTTAATTCTAATAAAAATATTGTATATCCCAATAATTCTCAAATTGTTCTGGTTTCACAGAACCCAAGGATTATAATGATAACCAAATTAATTACTTTCAGTGAGTACAAATAAAATTGAAATGCTCAGGACAATTAATACTGGGAGATGTATACGGAAATTGCATTGCAATAATATTGGCACAGTAATATTTTTATCATCAACAAGTTTATAATTTAGTACCATTTATCAGGTTTTATTATGGCAAATGCAGTTTGTATAATCCCTGCTCGTTTTAAAATAATATATCTGCTATTGATATCGTACATATAGCGAACTGCGAAATTCCAGAAAAGTTTGTCACATGCAAATCACAATGGGTGCGAATTTATTCAATTATACAGCTGAATATGCAGTCGTATGTATAGTAAACTCGTACGAATATTCTATGATCAACGATTATTAGTCTAAATATTTACCTATAATAGTAACAATTTGGTTATTTTTTAATATACTAATATTTTATTTATTTCACAATTGTATTAAACTAAAGAATCACAAACGGTATAGCTAGAAATTGGGAAATTGTTGAAAACTACTTAACACCACGTTAAAATATTAAAAATATTTCCAAATTTCTCACAGATTTCTCACAGACCGTAAAGCGGNAAATTTCTCACAGATTTCTCACCGTAAAACGGTTCAAGAAAAAAATAGGAGAAAATAAAGAAATAAATATACAAGAAATACCAAATAAATTTTCCAAAGTACTTCTTGAACATAATAATTACAAACTAATTTACTTTGAGATACTATGAAGAAATAGATTTTGAGCGATTTACAAAGCATGAAATAATTTGAAAGGATTTGAATTCGAAGACCTAAATCAGAAATCTTCCATCTTTAATTCTCCAACGTAATTCTCCGCAAATCATAACTATACTTAATCCAGCCTAAACGACTTCAACTTATATAGCGATACAACTAAATCGTACAATAAAACGTACAACACTCCGACAAATCGCGTTAACTTGCACTCTGAGAGTTCATACCAAGTTAAATCAGTCTTGACGACTATAAGGGCGCAAAATGGCGGAACCTTTTCATACATTCAGCACTCTCATCAACTTACCACTTCGAATTCCATTTTAAACTGCTAATTACAAGTATCGAAATCTTGATCACATGAAAACGATAATTTTTTTACAATTTCCTCGATCCTCCCACGTATCGATGCCTGGCTAATTCGATGCCAGTAACGATTATGGCACGGAGGAAAATATATACGTGAAAATTTCATTAGCTTTTATCACGGATTAATCGATACGTTGCAAAGGTTTAATTAATCCGGGTAATGAAGTTAACGAGTCAAATTTATAGGTATTGTACGTGTGTTAAACGATGATCACGACACGGGTGATTATTAGAGGAAGTTAAACATACATACAGATATTAAATTGCACATAGGATAGACATAATAATTAGTGCATTACGCGTTGAGAGGTTTGCTGTTCGCCTCTTTAAAGGCGCTTCAACATAAATTGCACGAAAATTGACACATCACAGGACGAATAATTCCTCGATGGTTGACTTCGTATCGTCGATATGGCTTTGTAACGTGCTTTGTAATATGCTCATATGCAAATCGATATCGAATATTGCTCTTTTTTTCATAAGAGTACTTTGATAACACTCAACTTACCAACCTGCAATGTGTACGTAAATACGATTTACACGGATAACAGTAATTGAAACGATACGATTGACGTAAATAGATATATTCGATCACCTATTGCCCATATGGATGAAAATTGACACGAATTTTCCAAAACTCGGATTATCGTCAATTAATTATTACGATATAATATATGTATATCTTTAATCAAACTTGTCGACTCGATTTCTAATTTGACTAGAAAATTCAATCGTAACGAATAGTTGGAAAAATGATTGAAAAAGTTGCCGAGAAAATGGGTAAACATGGTTGTACAACGTCTGCGGGACAGCATTCTTTTCCTCTCGAAACACTTGTCCATGTTACCTCGAGGCGATCGGTATCTCCACGATGGCGGTTCGAATTTCCTCGCAAATTGTTCCACTCGAGGATTCAATCGATAAGCAGCTTCTTGAGGCTCGTAAGCGAAATGAAAAGGCAGCTAACGGTCATTTATCGTAGCGACAGAAAGATTATGGTACCGCGTGTAACACGACAACGTGGTCGAAGAGCTATCCCTTCTCCGTTGCATATACGTATGCAACAACTCCAGGCACGAGCTAGCATTCCTGTTTGCCTTCCACCTTCGGACGCGAAATTGCAATAAATTCGCGATATTACGGTGCCCCGAGGCTTCGTAAATAACGCATAATCGCGCAAAAATTCGATGTTAATGCGCCTCGATCACTCGCCACAGTCGGCAGTCCTGGCTCGATATATTTCGTGAAATATCCCGCGGCTGTTTCTTTTCTCTAAGAACCCTGATATCGAATAATTTTCGACACGCGAGCCACGTATACGTTACTCGTTAGAATATTTCGTTATAATGACATGGTAACGTCGCTGTTCCGTGCAATACGCGCCATCTTGTCGTTGATGGAAGCGCTCGAGACATCGGAGTTCGGAAAATGGCGACCAAGTGACTGGATTCCACCTCAAACCTTTTCTCTGACACAGGGTGTGTTTGTTCTGATTTCTAATACATTATCGCGTGAAAATTTGTAACGCTCAATGTGATTCTACTAGGTTATGCTAGTGTATATTAAAACAGGTGAAAAATGTAAAAGTTAGAATCAGTCTTTTGCAGTATACGGTAAAAGAATTAATCAGTAAAAATAACTGATTAAATAAATCCCTAGGTTAGTAATTATTCATTTTTCGACTTACCACTAGTTTTCATCCCATAAATAAGTATTCAATTTGTAAACGGTTCCCATCATTCAGTCTTTCCTCTCGGTCCATGCACGATTATCCATATACCTTCACTGAGTTTCCACTCGACAAATGTAAACTCAGAACAGCATCATCTGAAATGAAAATAAGAATAAAACATGCGTAACAAACTGTTGTACAACAATTTTTAATGTATCGATCAGAATCCTGGAAAAAATTTTAAATAAACAATTACAGATAATTTCAGTTTCAACGGACCTTCTGTATTCTAACTGCTTTCGAAGTTTTTTTATCGCGGTCGAAGAAAGTTCTGTATTTGAACGAACATTCTCATCCCATAAATAAGTATTCAATTTGTAAACGATTCCCATCATTCAGCCTTTCCTCTCGGTCCTTGCACAATTATCCATATAACTCCACTGAGTTTCCACTCGACAAATGTAAACTCAGAACAGCATCATCTGAAATGAAAATAAGAATAAAACATGGGTAACAAACCGTTGTACAACAATTTTTAATGTATCGATCAGAATCCTGGAAAAAATTTTAAATAAACAATTACAGATAATTTCAGTTTCAACGGACCTTCTGTATTCTAACTGCTTTCGAAGTTTCTTTATCGTGGTCAAGAAAAGTTCCGCATTTGACCGAACATTCTCATCCCATAAATAAGTATTCAATTTGTAAACGATTCCCATCATTCAGCCTTTCCTCTCGGTCCTTGCACGATTATCCATATACCTTCACTGAGTTTCCACTCGACAAATGTAAACTCAGAACAGCATCATCTGAAATGAAAATAAGAATAAAACATGCGTAACAAACTGTTGTACAACAATTTTTAATGTATCGATCAGAATCTTGGAAAAAATTTTAAATAAACAATTACCGATAATTTCAGTTTCAACGGACCTTCTGTATTCTAACTGCTTTCGAAATTTTTTTATCGTGGTCGAGGAAAGTTCCGCATTTGAACGAACACCGCGCGTAGTTGTTGATTAGGAACGAAGATGGCGCTGCGGAGTACGAGGCCCGGCGGAAGTTGACTCGGAAGATGACACGGGAAGGCGGTCAGGTGGGGGAAACACCGGCGGAAAGAACGGTTTTAAATGTTTAACGCGCGGTGCAGTCGACATGGGATTGGGATTCTCGAATTTTATGCGTTCGTCGCGTCACAGACACGATTTACAGCCGACGAATGGCGATTTTTTCCCCTGAAATCGCAGCGCCATGCTTTCCGTCCGGATTAATTATGTTTGTACATGCAGAACGCCAGCTTTTAATCCGTTCTGCTGGGACAGGCAAAGTGTTACGAGTTATTCCTGAAAGTTTTCCTACGGAGTTGGCAAAGTTGCCGGTGACTCTTGTTGCTACAAAACGATGCAAGTAGGTTATTTCTTGTGAGAGTTATTTGGTTGTTCCTCAGATTTTTTCACGGTGTTCTGAAATTTATGTCCCTCTGAAAAAATGAGGAATTACCGGGAATAATCTCCGTTTGAACTCTTGGCAGTTATACGGATAGGTGATAATTAAATGGCGAATGGGCGAGGTAATATGGAAGGCAAATTAATATTTCACAACTAAGTGCGTCATTTTTCTATACGTGGTCTCGTTATGTCTTTGCTTGGTTCTACGTTGAATTAGGATTATGGCCTTATTTAACGAATTTTATGGCGCGTTACTCGGCGTGCACACTAAAATTCTGTATAGTACAGTGTTTATTGCAGCCATTATTTCGGTAATACTTTGTAAGTATTTTACGTAACTAATTGATAAATAATTCGAACGAATAACGTACAGTAAGATTCGTGGAGTGAAATACACGCGTAT
>NIJG01000052.1:1221717-1239492 GCA_002201625.1 Euglossa dilemma | reverse complement strand
GCAGCTATTAAAAGGTTTATTATAGAAACATTTGTCTGTCACAACTATGTGTTTATAATATAATTATTATATCTGTTACTATATATATAATTATACAAATTGAAAGGATATAAATTAACATAAAAAAAATACATGCAAACTGTAGAACGACATTTTTTCGTACAAAGCTATGTTTTTGAATAAATTTACGTTAAAGAATATAAGAAAAAAAGATATTACACTTGCGTATAACCCCACTTATGTTTGCTTCTGAAGCACTCATACCATACGAATATCTAACATCAGAAGCTTCATGCAAAAAATGTGATTCCATATTTTCGATTCACTTTTTCATGCAGATTCTATCAGTTTGTACCACCATTATATGTATATTGTATGTACCACCATCAATTATCTAACATCCTGTCTCTTCCTATTTATAATCACCATACAATTTTAACTAATACTATTCACGTCTGCCATATCACAAATAGGCAGTTTTGTTTCCAGAAAGAACAAATATTCCTGGAAAAATCAAGGGTCTAATCTCCCATCCTAATTTCTAAAAACACCTCATATAGCACGTCATGTGAAAGCAAAAAAAAATTGTACAACGAACCGAGTATCAACCACCAACATGTTCCTCGAGCACGCTGCATTGCAAACCCGCCATACCAAGCGTCCAATCACCAGCATCGATTCGAGAATCCCGAATGATCCACTTAGGCGAAAAACTCGCCATAGCCTGGCGACCCACCCTAATCGTCATCTCTCTCCGACCCGTAATCGAAGATCCTCTTCTCACGAGCATTATTTATACATTCCGCAGAATCCTGCTCCTTTTATTAGCCGTTCGGTCCTAGCACGGCTCCTCTCGCTTAAGCCGTTTATCGTTAAACCGTGGTCTGGTCCCGGGGTCTGATCGAAAGGACGAGATTGCCAGCAGAGCGCGTCAGCCGTGACCTGATAAAGCTGATTTTAGGTCGCCGCACAAGGACCGTCGTTCAACGCCACCCGGCCCACGTTTCTTCGTTTTCTTCCACCTCGGCCTGTGTACTCCGACTTATCTCCAGCCATGATCCGTCCGTTTGTCTCATTCTTTCCAATCCGCGCAAAGCAACGCCAGAGTGGGTCTGCGGAACTCAATACGCGACTGATTGGTCCGCGCGATTGTCCGTGGCCTACGATTGTCTTCGGAGCACGACTGGTCTGAAAGAAATTCGGGAAGGAGAGGGTAACGTGCTCAAAGAGCGCGTTTCTCGAAAGCAGGGAAACAGAAGTAGGTGGCCGCATAGGGATCGCGTCGAGCAGGGCTGAGTGGTCGCGGCGATGCCTTTCTTACCTTTTATACTATCTGTTGTGGGTCTCCGATTATAGAAGTCCTTGTTGAGTTCCTTGGTTAGGTACGTAGCGTACGTACGTACGTTTTACGGTGATATGAGGGAGATGAAGATAGGAAGGGATAGTCGTTTCGTCCGGGTCTGATAACGGACTCACTGGTAAGGCCCTGCCTTGAACGAGGATACTATTGGAAATTCTAAGTCTTGTATATATAAGAATAGGAGTTTTCGATTTGGACCACTTTCAAAAGGAAGGGATAGCTGTTTCGTCCCGGGCCTGATGATGGAGTCATTGGTAAGGCCCTGCCTCAGACGAAGAAACTATTCTAAGTTCTAGGTGTTGTATATATAAAAATAGGAGCTTTCGATTTGGACCACCTTCAAAAGGAAGGGATGATCGTTTCGTCCTGGGCCTGATAACGGACTCATCGCTTAGGTCTTGTCTTAAACGAAGAAACTATTCTAAGTTCTAGGTGTTGTATACATAAAAATAGGAGCTTTCGATTTGGACCACCTTCAAAAGGAAGGGATGATCGTTTCGTCCTGGGCCTGATAACGGACTCATCGCTTAGGTCTTGTCTTAAACGAAGAAACTATTCTAAGTTCTAGGTGTTGTATACATAAAAATAGGAGCTTTCGATTTGGACCACCTTCAAAAGGAAGGGATGATCGTTTCGTCCTGGGCCTGATAACGGACTCATCGCTTAGGCCTTGTCTTAAACGAAGAAACTATTGGAAGAACTAGGTGTTCTATATATAAAAATCGCAACTACCGATTTGAACAACCTTCAAAAGGAAGGGATGATCGTTTCGTCCCGGGCCTGATAACGGACTCATCGGTTAGGCCCTGCCTCAGACGAGCATACTATTGGAAGTTCTAGCTGTTGTATATATAAATATCGGAGCTTTCGATTTGGACCACCTTCAAAAAGAAGGGATGGTCGTTTCATTCCGGGCCTGATAATGGACTCATCTGTTAGGCCTTGTCTCAGACAGAGACACTATTGGAAGTTCTAGGTGTTGTATATATAAAAATAGGAGCTTTCGATTTGGACCACCTTCTAAAGGGATGGTCGTTTCGTCCCGGGCCTGATAACGGACTCATCGGTTAGGCCCTGCCTCGGACCAGCATACTATTGGAAGTTATAAATGTTGTATATATAGAAATATATATATAATAGGGTTCGATTCGAACCTCCTTCAAATTGTAGTCTATGTAGTAGCAGGGATGTCATATTCAAGGGTGGGTTTCGTTCGAACGCTACCGACGCTATGGATTCTTTGCGTTTCAACTTGGAGTCAACGCTCGGCAAAAACCCTGTCGATATCAATCGCGTGACTGGATCCAACGACCACTGAATTCGCGGGCTTCATCGAATAATTACGTTGCTGTTATCGACCACTGACACGAATGGTGTTCCAGGGTTAGATTCTGGGAGTTTCGGAATTTTCTTCTAGGTGTTTCGGAAGGATGACTGGTGTATTATTTGTCAGGGATTTTTAGTTTTGGTTCTATTGTTCTACGCAACTAATATACTAATAATAATCAGTTATGGTTAACTAATTAATCGTTCAATATTCTGGGACACCATTCTACCCACTCCAACTATCGAAACTCGTATTTCCATATATATTATACAGAGTATTGCAGGTTTTGATGTTCAAACTTTATCGGTGTATTCTATGGCACTAAATAGGAAAAAAATGTTTAAGAACATAGGTTATTTAAAGCTTTTTTAAGAAATGTATGAGAAGATGTATGATCAGCAATATTTACATCTATAAAGATTTTGATAGAAATTTTAGTTAGTAATAGCTAATAGTAAGTTGTTACATTCCATATTTGTGTTACAACTTTTTAATAAATCTTTAAAATATTTTTTAGTTTTCTTGTGATTAATTAGCTTCTCATTCTGCACGACTAACAGACTAATAATAATTGTGACTTGCTCATGGTTAACTGACTAATTGTCTATTATCTCGGATATCGACACCATTCTCCTCCCTTTAACTATGAAAAATTGTATCTTCGTGTTGTCTACAATTTTTGACGTCTTGTGTTGTTTTTGTTGAATTTTGTTGAAGAGAATATTCCTCAGAAGTACGTATCAGTTATTATATTAAAATGTGATTACTTTGAATGGTAATAGCGAGTAATACATAGAGTCTAAGGGTATTCGAAAATTTAGGATCTTATAACCGAACTCGCTACGGCATCGGTAAGCTGAAATTGCTTTATTAGATGATAGTATTACAATATCATAAACTGGGATTCTTGGGTGGTTACACACCACATTTGCTCGGTTTCGGCTAAAGCCTCTTAATCCTTTACCGCTACCGTCTACTAACTTTCAAGAATTTCATGGTAATTCTCGGAAAGGATACTCGAATTCAGCCTCTTCGCTCTCAAGTGCAAAACCACGAAATACAGCACGAACCAACGTTTAAACTACAACTAAAAGATGCCTGATTATACGATTTGATTTAACTCATAACGGTATAACTAATTGCTGAGAAAATAATTCGTAAACGATAATAAAACGCGTATCCGGTAGATAGAAATATTTAATACTTTTATACTAATTACACTTCTATTATTTTCTAATGGGATAAAAGTTTGAAATATCTAATTAGTAATTATCAAATTAATTTTTACCGCCGCTCGAAATACGATACGATTTTCGCTTGACTTTATCCCGACGTTTTTATCGCAATTGCAACAAAATTGAAACAAATATAAAACCGTCTCGTACCTTTCATAGTCAGCACAAAAGTAAATTTCCCTCCATATTCAGTTCTCCCTTCGCATTTTTATAAACGTCAGAAATCTCTCTCTCTCTCTTCCTCAATCAACACGTAATTGATCATTATGCGATCAATCCATGCGTATTAATCACACGTATCGGCGAACAAACATTGTATTATTTACACTCACCGTATATTACGTTCTTCCATAAAGCATTCGGTTATTGACATTTTCAGTATCAGACATTTAGCTCGCTCATTAATTCCCAGTTATTACGAATTCATCGCGCCGATAAATACGCGTCCTTGCAAACAACAAGAATTCCGGTTTTTCCCCATCCACCGTTTCACTTTTCACAATCGCGGATAAATATCCTCTCTGTAAATAACGCGAGGCGACACAGCTGCGGCTGAGAGATAGTCGCGTAACGAGTGCACGAGGGTTCAAAGATCGTTCGTAATGAAAGATAAAAATAAGGCGAGAGAGAGAGAGAGAAAGAGAAAGAGAGAGAGCGAGAGAGCGTGATATGAGGGAAATGGTAGATTGGAAGGAAGAGGGAATCCCTTTCTTCGTTTCATCCCTTAGATCCGGATTCATTCCGCTGGCCGGCCAGCTCCGGCCATCGGCTTCCTATAACGTCCCGACTTTTATACGCTTCTTGGCCTGGAACGTTCGCGAAGAAACATGGCCGGCATCAATCGTGAGGAACGAGCGTGATTTTCCCCGATGAAACCCGCCGGCCAGGCCGCGAGAGCCTCGAAACAATGATCTACCGTGTGCTTCTTTGTCACGGTGTTCTCTGTGAAAAGGAAACCCTCGTTCCAAAGGGGGATTCGAACTTTCCAAATTCCTTTTGTGTTACCTGCCGGGATATCAGATTTCTCGAGCGCGTTTCTTATTTTTCCGCCAATCCCTCCTGGATCGCCGCTTCTCGCCCGGGAAAAGAGGTTAGGTTTTTCTCGATATGGAAAAGACGCGCCTGGGGTACGATAGTTTTTCGAATAGCACAGGCCAACGTTTATTTGGCTTTGTTCCCGTGTACCGACGGGTAAATAGAAATATTCTGCTGAAGTTTTATGGGTGGAGATTTGGTAGAGAAAATTTTGTGAGAAAATAATACCGAGAAAACGCCGCTTTGTACGCGTTCCTATATTTGTTTTATCGTTCGTGTATTTTAATGTCATATTTTTATAACAAAATTGCGGAACACCCGAGTTTTCCAAGGTAGTGATATTCTAACCTAACTTTCCGTACAACGCACAGCGATTCCTAGGGTTTTTAGAAATAATTCCTGGATCCCTAGTGAAATTTCAGGCAATTTTATAGATACTAATGTATAATATATGAGTCCATGGTTAAACAGATTTCCGATGTTTCGCTTTATGCAATATATCTTTTTCCAGTAATTTATATATAAAACCGATTTGAATGACAAAAAGTAAACGACATCGAAGAAACAATTTGGCTATCTCGTTGAATTGCGATTGGAAATAAATAACTTTTTCTCGATAAATCGATTAAACTTAAAATATTCGAAATAAAAATTGCATATCTCAATTTGGGTTCAGTTTCAAGCATTATAGATAGACTCTAGCAATTATTATGTAGGTACATTAAAATTCAATCCAGTTTACTCCTTTATCTTGTTTTCTCGAAGTTTCAATATATCCATTCGAGACTGCAAAATTCAAACCTTTCGAAAATTCGTTGCTACAAGAATTCGTGTAAAATATGTGCTCGATAAAAATCGGTCGTCAAATATACAAACAGGTGAATATGTATTTCTAGGTGTGCAAATACCCATATGCACTTGAGGAGAACACAATTGGACTTGTTGCACCTGTTTCTAGAATACGTTTCCTGTGATTTCTATTCTCAATTGTTTTTCACAATACTTTCCAATTTTTAAATCTTTTTCCTTTGATTTTTTTAGTTCTTTCATATCTATCAGATTTGGAAACTGTCAGATTCTTTATGCTAATTGGAAACTGTCCCTATTAGCATATGCTTTTACCCTTTGTTGTAATTATTTTTTGGAATTTTCGAATTTCTATCGATTTCGTTTGATTTTTCTGCTTAAATTATGTTCGTTTCTTTCTTTCGTTGCTTAATTTTTTTCAACTCATCAATTCATTATTGATTATAAATTTGTTAATAATATAAAATTATTTTACTGTACGTTTAGTAAACGACAATTTCGTTTGTTAATTAGGTAATTTTAAATTCTGCGAAAACTTTGGTAAAAGCGGAGTATTTTGCATACAACACACACGAACAGAATTTATATTATAATTTGCTTTTTTGACAGAAATAATGATCTAGTTAAAAGTATGGATTTTCTAATAATACATTACCCTCTGAATATACAAAATTAATATTATCACAAATATTTATTAATATTCGAATACCATCGTATGATTCATACAAACTATGAGTAAAATATAAAAGATAAAATAAGCGTTGCAAATATGGATCATTTGCTAAACGAATAATATTAATTTCCTGTACTTCGAGGGACGTACACGACTTCCTTTCTACATCCAAACTCGAGCTGATCTTTATATTTCCACAAAGCAACGAAGAAATAAAAATATAATTACTGAATTTCCTTTTCTCTCTATCTCAAACAACCTTCGTCTGAGAAATTTTGTCAGAACAAGTAATTAAATTTTAGCGATATAATTACGCGAATCACCCGGTATATCTTCGAAGAACGAAATGAAACGTACCTCTGGGTTAGGTTTCGCGATTTTGTCGAGGTCTCGCGTCGAAGAATGTTATTCTGCGCTATTTTATATTCGTTACTTGCACGCGGGTATCGTCCATAAAAATGGCTCCTCGTTAGCAAGGATCTCGCTTTCCACACGTGTCCCACACTTTTGTTTCTCCGAGTAACCTGCTATCTCCGTGTGTAACTGCTTCATCCTACTTTACACTACGAACCTGTTTTTATCTCGCATTTATCCCTTATTTTTATCGTTGCCCTATCAGCTTTCCTCCGCTTCTTCGTCCACACAATTCCTCCTTTTTATCGCTACTTTCACCCTTTCACCTCGTTACATTTCCTTGTTTCGCGGAAACATTTTCGACTCTCGTGCTTCTCCTATATCTCTCATGTTTTTCCTCTCCGTTGCTTCCTTTATTCCCTCCGATCTCTTGTCTTCTTCGTTATTTCGTTCCCGTTTTTCCCTTCTGCCACTGCTTTTCTCGTACTCTCCCTTTCACCCCTTGCTATTCGATTTTTCCCGTTTCCCTCGGTTTATTCGACTCTTTCTTTTGTTCTCCTTCCATATGCTTCCCGCTGTCGTTTATTTCCTACTTTTTCCATCTTCATGCTTTGTCCGACTCGTCAAGGTTTTCGTTCTATTTTCAACGCTGTTCTTTTACCACTGTTCCCTTAGTTTTCCCTTCGCTGCTGTTTTGTTCTTTCTGCCGGTGCTTCCCTTTCTTCGCTTTTTCCTCTTTGTTTTACCGGCCTCTGCCTCATTCACCGTTCTTCCATGTTTTCTTTCATATCTCTTTTTTATTCGCTATATTTTTTCACGGTATTATATCGTTTTCTCCACCTTCTCCATTTTGCCCTGTCCGTTACTCATTGTATCGGAATTCACGTGCCTTACTGTTTTATTTTACCAAGCTTTGCTGATTTTTCTTTCGCTCCGTGTTCTTTCGAAAACTATTGTGCCTTTCTTTTTGTCGCCGCTATTTCCTTTTCACGCATCTCCTCTTATTTCTCTCCATGCTTCTTTCTAATTTCTCTCCATTATATTTCCTACTTTTATTTTCTCTATTACCGGCTTCCCCTTTAATTTATTCACCAGCTCTTTCCTTTTTTCCCCACCGCTATTTTCTTTCACATTTTACCCATTATATCTTCTATTTTTCTTCCCTCTCCTCTACTTCCTCTCTTTGTCTCAACGAGTCTCCTCTCGCCCAACATTCTCCCACATTTTTCTCCCTATATTTTCTCTTTCTGTTGCCACCTCTTTTGTATTTCTCTTCTAACTACTTTCCCCAAATATTCTCTCGCTCTCCAACGTTTCCCCGATATTCCTCTCCTCGTTATATTTCCTCTTCCTGCAACCATCTCTTCTAACTATCCTTCCTCCCTTTTCTCCCATAATACTCTCTTATTCTCTCGTCTTTCCTATCGTTCCACGATCTTCCCACCTACTACCCTCGTTCTCCTCTCTCTCTCTCACACGGAAACGCGTACACTCGCCTGTCCGCCATTTGCCGCACTGTCTTCGCCATTTGTTATCCAGTCCGGTGAACATATTCCACTAGTATACTCGAAGCATCTTACGACGGGCGGAGCATATGCACGGACAAACATGGTTTCACGTATCGTAAGTAGTATGGCCATCGCATTAGGCAAACGGGCGCAAATACGTGCAACGTGTAATGTCTCGGAATAAGGGGACCGTATGGTTCAAATTGACAATTTGAGCCCCTTATATCATCTCTCACGGCTTTAGCCAGGAACACGCTGGTTTATCGTCGACAAACGGGATACTGTTATTTACTTACGCGTAATTTCACCGGGACCGCATGAGCCGAGTTCCTTCGAGCATGGCGGTCCGTTCGAGCGCGAGGACCGCGAGGTAAAGGAAGCCAACGGGCGAATTTTATGATCCCGCGAAAGTTTAATCGTTTACTTTAAGCCGTTACTTCGTGGATTTATGCTCGGTCGTAGGCGTTGGCCAACGACGCACGTGCTACGTCCGTGCGATTATTTCGTTTGTTTTAATTTTACTTTATTTCATTCCATCGTGCTTTTATTTTTATTTAATCTTCGGGGTTTCGTCCTTTCCGGTTTTTCATCGGGAAGATTTGATCCATCTTTCGTGACGGAATATTTTTGTTTGTTAAAGTTACTAAGTCGGATGTCGCGTATATTAAACTATAATTTTATTATTTTCACCTTCTTCGTGGATATTTTTATTTTCTATTTATTTTTATTTGTATCATTTTTGATGTTTTAATATTTTATGTCATTTTACTAACGGTAAGTTAGATATCGCGAATATCGTAAAATAAAAAGTAATTTTATTATTGTCATCGTTTTGTGGATACTTCTATGGTTTATATTTATTTTTATTTTATCCTGATATTTTCATGTTAGTTCTAAAATTCGTAACTGGCGAGTGGTTATTATTGCAATGTAATTTTATCATTCTTGGCAATTTTCATTTTATACTCTGTTTCTGTTTACGTAAATAATTTGTTTAAAAAAATGTAATTTTATTATTGTCATCGTTTTGCGGATATTTCTATAGTTTATTTATATTTATTTTTATTTAACCCTCATATTTTCATGTCAGATCTAAAATTTGTAACTGGTAATTGGTTATTATTGCAATGCAATTTTATCATAACTAATTTTCGCCCACTCGGTATGTAAGAAACATTTATATTAAAAATTGAAGGATCTCAGAATCTAATTTTCATTGGCGATTTAAATAGTTATGAAAATTCGAAACTGGATATGGATATTCAGTAATATCCGTAATACTCTGATACTGTTTACAATGTAAATTCTAATTTACACGAAACCAGTAATAATACACATATTGAAACTGATAATCAATATTATCTAGAATACTAGGTAAAATAAACGTTATTTTAGATACAAATATTCCATAGGAGTATTGAACGTATTTCGCAATGGGATTTAACTTCATTCAACACGTAATAATTAATAACAATTCCCACTGTTAGAAACTTTTATTCTTTCACTAAACCTCGACAGGCTTGATTGTCAAAATAATGTTATTTAAACAAAATTATTGGCATTTGCGGTAGTCTAAATGTCATTTAAATACTACTATGAACTAAATACATTTAGAATATATAATTTATAGAATATTATAATAATAGAATACATATTTTTTTATAATTATGTATAAAACAATTCTATTATAAAAACTAAATAAAATTCCCTCTATCTTTAATATGCGGTACTATATTAAATCAATAACAAAAACACTGTTTTTATCATCGCTTAAAATTTCACTTGTCATAAACATAATTTTTCCATAAATCTTAAAATAATAATAAACGTAGTACAAATTAGAAATTGTATGGTGTCTCAGATACAGAGAAGCATATTTCAGAGAAAATTTAATTTCCCGTGCTCTAAATGGGATAAACTCGAGATAGAATAATTTTGTACGCGTATTTATAGTCCAGCGATCGCAAAAAATATTTGCACCTAGCACACGTGCTATTTGAGTAGTTTTAATATACGCAGAATAAATTCGAGATAGAATAATTCAGGACACAAGGGATTAAAGCAGAAGCCTCCACTCGTACTAATCGCATAAAAACCTGTAACGATACGCGTGCCAAGAGAAATTTCAGGATATATTTGTGTCGTAATAACGGAATAATATGTGTTAAAGCAAGAGCGAGAGAGAAAAAAAAGAACAAAATAAACGGAAAGGAAATAAAACGTTGAGGATACGATATATCTACTCTGCATTCGAACGTCGCTTTAAATTGCTTCTCGAAATTCGCGTAGCTCCCGTTTTATTTGTCTATCTTCTCTCGTTTCGTTATATATTCACATCACTCCTATCGTATTCCCAGGCACATACGCGCGTACACACCAATCAAGCCTCACAGTCGGCTGTTCTTTCGTGTATTGTAACTAATTTCATTTTCCCATATATTTTTCCGACCTCCACAACAAAATAACGAAGATTCTTGCATTTCCATGGGAAGACCACAAGGGAAAGACACGATAAAACCATTTCTGTTCATATTCCGATTCTCCTGTCATTTGATGATTAAAAGGTGTCGCTTTAACAGGATATTAAAAAAGTGGAATAGGATCGGTAGTATCCAAACTCAGATAATAATAATTAAAGTGGTGCGATGGAAGTAAATAATTACGTACAATTACATTTTTATCTCATTGTCAATACAAAATTACGTAATTTTGTTAGAAGCAAAATTAGCAAACTCTACGTAATTTTCCCGAAAGTAAAATTGACAAAGCCACACAATGTTTTCCCAAAACGAAAGAAACAATAAATTTCAGAATTTTGCCAAAGTTTAACCAGTTAACTGTGGCGTCCTTATTTGAGAGAGCGCAGCGTTTTGTGTCGCCAGAATCGAGCCATGACGAGTATACTCGTCAATCACAGAGTAAGTTGCGTTGATAAGATATTAGATCAAAAAGATGGGTTTATTTTATAAAATTGACAATTTTATTACTAATATTTACGTATTTGGTTAACATACACATATATTACATACATATTAAACTGAAAATGTAATAAAAACTAAATATTATACATATAAAAGCCAGAATTTAAATTCCTGCTGTGGAGTGGTATTTAGCGAAATATGGTACTATATACAATGGGACATTGCAAATGAAACACCAGTAACGCGATTCCTTCCTGATCTTACGTTTATAGCAGTATGAACACCATCGCATAGGGTTGTTTGTTTTTGAAGTTGCGGGTATATAATCCGGAACATGATTCCCGCCTAATTGGCTTACATTAAATCTAAATGGCCGAGTTTGTGTCGATTTTTCTCTTTGAATTGGATACGTCGCAAGAATGTCTTCAATAAATGCAGACATAGTTCTGACATCAAACAATTGGCATTTACACCATTCGACAGCTAGGTAACTTCTGGCCAGCAGGTATCAATAGGCTCAGCGCTTGGTCGGCGTCACGCAATTGTCCCATGACTAACCTTGCCTGAAGAAACCCTATTATAAATCAACTTTCTGATTTTTACCTTTGCCCCTGTTAGGCTAACATCTAAAAAAACGTTATCATCGCACATAAATAAATTCGTTATGCGAATTGGTAAGCAATTTCAGCCATTTCATACGGGGACGCATGTCAAATTATTTATATTTTCTATTTGCTTATTTTATTCCATCATGGTCTCAAATTATTTTAAACGTCTTGAAATTTGAGAATACGTTTCGTTTTTCTCAAAAATTACAATTTAAATAGTCAATGGTCACTACTTTATACGCATGACGAGTATACTCGTCAATACACAAAATCGTGCCACTTCTCCATGACGAGTATACTCGTCAATACACAAAATCGTGCCACTTCTCCATGACGAGTATACTCGTCAATCACAGTTAACTGGTTAAAATTCTTGCAAAATCAAAAAGTACGCGAAGAGTAACACTGATTAGTTCGATAGCTATAACAGTAAAATTTTGAAATATGAAAGAAGACTCGCTGTTCTACCGTCAAGCACGAATATCTTACCATCTTCTCAGCCACAGATGGCGCTCAGACGTCATGTACTTGCTCGTCACTTACCCCTAAATCGCACACGTCACTGAGCACAGTATACATTATCCTCTAATCCTTTGGTCACGCGTTGTTTGTTCAGCAACCCTGTGCGTTCATCCCTTATCGCGACCCCTTCTGTTTCGGTTGTGGACATTGGTATAGTACACTCAATCGTAGATGTATCCGGAGATAATGTGGGATTGTTTACAAGGAGCAAAATGATCGCCACGTGTTCACACGTTATTTGTCTCCCGTATTAGAGTACTATAGAACCTTTTCCTATTCGATGAGTGTTTCGTGGAATCAGCAAGTGTCTCTATCATGGGAAAATAAAATTGCGTAAATCGATTCTGGGTTTCCTCTGTGAACCTTTGTTCAAATAACAGAACAACAGATATTCTAATAATAAAATAATAAAAGTGTTAATTGTTAAAAGTATTAATCATTAATCTTCGTAATAGCAAAGCAAATTGATAAGCAAGGTAGGGTCGCTCTATAATTTATATCTATTGAGTTTATTATTATTAATTTATGATACTAATAGTATGTATTTATATTATTATAATATAATTCGAGGAGGATTCTGTTGTAATAATGGTAATGGTAATTTTAAGATGCTAAATGTTATAAATGGTGATTCACAGGAAATGTTAGGGTCTTTGTTAATTTGTAATAAACATAGGAGTTAGAATTAATTAATAAGTGCATTGTATGTTATGAAATAATTATCGTTTGAATATTGGAGTTTTAATGAATTTTTAGTTACGGCATACTTTATTCGGAAACTTACATTTGTAAATTTTATAAGCATTTTATAAAACCTTGTACAACCCTGTTGAATATCGTTAAAATTACGTTTAAACATTTTTAATAACATATTGTTCGTATTTCTATACTAAAATCTATAATAAATTGAAGTTTAAATTAAACTTTCTTAGAATTTACGTAATAATAAAAAATCAAAATAAAAGTCGCGTATAATTAATCGACGTATCAAGAGGACCCGCAATATCGAGGAAAATCAAATATGAATATCTCCATTTTTTTCGGAGCATGTATGTATAGTTAACTGAAATTGGTCAAAGCTTGTGGAAGATTAAATATTGTGCACGAAAACTATTTTGATATACCGTCAGAGATCGATACCCTTTCAGTCTGGAAAATTTGAAACAATTTACTTATATGAAAATTGGTTTGAATGTATAAATCCCTGTATTGAAATACAAGATGAAAACAACTAGTATTTTGAAATTTAGAAAACTTCTTGAACTTTCTCGTACACGCTATGAATATTTCTCTTGTATCGAACAAAGTGAAAGACAGCCAACTGGAAATATTTTCAATGTCATTTACAAAAATTCACCAAACTATTTTTTTTTTCTTTTCTTTAATTTCTGACAAAGACAGATATCATTAACATACAAGGTGAAGTATTTGGAACGATGCAATTAAATATTTTTCCAAAAATATTCATCGTATTAAAAAATGATGGTTTTAGGGTTGAAAAATTTAGTGTAATAAGCAGAATCGAGTAAGGGATGGCCAAATTTACATTTCTAAACAAAAATTTTTGATATACCAATCTATCACAGTTGTTTATTTCAATAAAAAAATGATTAAACTATTTATTCTAAAAATGCATTCGTGAAGGAAATAATTGAATTTTGTTACCAAGTCATAACCTAATTTTTATTTTCTTACACGGTCAAAAATTATTAATAATATCAACACAAAGATAACATTTTCCCAATTTTTAATATTACACTCTTTTATTAATCGAGCCATCAAATCCTAAAAATCTAAAACCTCGTATCATCTATCGATATCAAATAACTTCCTATTTCTATAAAAATATTATTATAATATACACACCAACTTAACACAACGATCAGCACAACATTCCAAAATAATCAATACAAACAACATTTTTCCAATATGTAATATCACAATTCCTCGCTAATTAAATATCATCTAATTCTCGCTGAAAAAAATATCAAAAAACCACATTATTCATAAAAACTTAAACTACCACTTATACCAACTTATACTCGATCCATCAACAATTCTCATTGCTCGTCATTCTCGCTTGACATCAAACAATTTCCCTGAAAAGCAATAATTCCGAAAAATTCCACTCCGCTGGCGCAACCTGCTGCAGCGACTTCGCGATCCTTTACAATCCAAACGAAACGCAGCGTCGAAGTGGAGTACTCCTGCGGAAATCCCTCTAAACGGAAAGTATCAACGTCAGCGTCGTTCCTTCGTATTTTTCTCCCATCAACGTTTTATGCATGTTTATACTCGTCGGAGTGCAGGCGCGGCGAGAGGTCAGAAACGGAGGTGGGTGAAATTGGCGGAGCCGGTAAGAGGGTAACACGAAATTGCGTATCGCGATACCCTATAAAGGCGCAGAGGTGCTAGTCTGCCGATCCAAAGCCGAGAACAGCCCTGTATGCAGGCGACGCATAATGGCGGCGTGTAACGCGAGAAAGAACCGGCGCGCTTGCGACGCCGCGCGGAATCCAATTGCGAGCAGGCGAGAAGCCGGGCGAGGCTCTAACGCTAGTGAAAAACGTGTCATACGTCGAAACGGGCCCCGGCTATTTTGTCCGATCCCCTCTGTTTTTACAATCCCTCGAAACCCGAAAGCCGTGAAGTTTATTCGTTTTCCGTCACCGTCGCGCGTACTTCGTTGCACCGGCTTCCTTTTTACCGCCCTCGGGGGTGGAAATCGCCTTGAATCCCCGCGACTCGAAACCGGAGGGTCCGTTTTATCGTTATTTGCCTTTCCTTTCGAATCGCGCAAGCGTTTAACGTTAGCACCGCTTTTCCACTGGCGAGTCCAGTGAAATGCCCGAGGAATTATTTGCCAGTTCGATAAACGTCGATGGCGTAGATTTTGCGTGGCTGTAGCGTGTTTTGAAAAGACAGGGGATGGGAGAGGAAGGTAGGGTTGTAATTTGGGACTTGGAGGTGGAATCTCGTTGGAGAGGCTAGTGTCTTCTGTTCCGTGGATACAGTAGAGATGAAATAACAGCACACTCTGTAGTTTGAAATGTTTAACCCTTTGCGGACGAGCGTCGGATATATCCGTCCAAGCCTTTTTACCGTCGCGGACTAGTGTCGGATATATTCGCCCAACTCTCGCGCTGCGGTTGGCGTACGTAAAATACGCATGAGAATACTAGCCTTAGAAGTCAAGTTGCCTCGCAATGAAATTATTATATCAGGAATATCGCAAGAAATGCAATATAAAAAGTTATCCCATTTCAATTAGTACTACGTCGCTTGGTAGATCAATTGATCGGAGATTTTCGAGATGCTGATCCCGAGCCTCCTTCGACTTCTAGAATAGTTGAAAGCCTCAACGGACTTCTACGTATTATTAGGCGAGAAGTAAAGGTTTTGTTGTGTGCTCTAATCGAAAAGTAAAACACGATAGGAGAGAGTCGAGCTACCGTTGGGCGACTTCTTCAGCTAATCCGGCCTTGTACATAGGTGATTGTTCCGAACTATATCACACAAAAGACGAATATAAAACGTATCATATGTAAACACGACTAAATTCGTTCGTTTATGATATTGTTGGATTTCATGAAAAAGTTATTTGAATAAAGCTTTAGTTCTTATAACGCAAACGTGCGACGTGAACATTTTCTTTACTGCACGCTCCAATACCTGTCGTCCACAGCGACGCTCGTCGTCGAGCGGCTCCGTCCGCAAAGGGTTAAGTGTGTTACATATGTACATACTTGCGTAATGTATCTGGTTGTTAATAATTTTAAGTATTATATTAACGCTTTGCACTCATCCAATGATATTTTGAAGGCCGATATGTACCTATTTGCACCACCGAGCGGAATAATCCGCGCCCGATAATTGTTACTTATCTATTTGAAATTTATTTACTGTGCAACTATCTGAAAAAATAAATATTAAAGTTAATACGTCGTATAAGATGATTTTACTTCAGAGTTCCTATAATTTTTGGATTAAATATAAACAAGAGCTTGTTTGTTACACTTAATTTAATCGAAGGCTTGAAAGACTCTCTTCAGAGCGTGGATGCAAATGGATTAACCAATTAGCTGTGGGACCCCCTTTTGAGAGCGTGTACCTGTGTCGCGAAATACGTGAGTTCGTCTTTCTTTCTTCTAAATTCTTTATTTGTTCGTTTTATTCCGACCTGGCGTATTCATACTAGAATATCCGAAATATTCTAAACATAAAATTTGAGAATATGTTTTATCCTTCACAAAAATTACAACGCGAATAGCCAATGCTCATCACTTTTTACGCATCACTTCATGACGAGTATACTCATCAATCATAGTTAACTGGTTAAGTAACACGTTGCCGCACATTTTTAATTTGACGATCGTGCTGAAATATATTTTTTCAATTGCTTACGTTAAGTTGTATGTTTGGAAGTGACAATTATTACATTTGGCCACAGTTTTTCCAAAAAAACTCTTGACGGCTATAACCGTCATTTGCTCATCATATCATTTTTACACTTCGTACTAACGCTATTTTTTTTTTAATTGATTAAAACGTGCATGACGGCTATAGCCGTCATTAGCGGCAACGTGTTAATATATCAAATTTAAGATATTGCAGCAGGGTGGGAGGTATTCAAATCAAATAATTCTATTGATCTTCATTTACTACCAAAATAAATATCGTCAACGTTATGAAATTCTACCCTTCTTTAGCCCAAAAATCGTCGAGTACAAAGGTTAACTATAGTTTACATTTCGTTCTACAAGTTTTGCTCGTTTATGTGAAGCAATGTTACGACAAAGTGATAACACAGGTATCAAAAGAAGAAACGGATTAACAAGATTTTTTTTCCCAAAAGTGGAAAGGCTTCTTGTATATTCTCATCTAAAATGTGCTTAATATAAATCAAATTTGATTTATAGCAAAACGATTATTTTTTTGGGCCGAAATATATTGGTTTAAAGTTACTCGAAAAACACTGAAAATTATAGCATGCTATAATTTTGTCGCGTACTGTAAGTTAGTATTTAGTATTTCAGTTAGCATTCCTCGTTGACAGTTTAATCGCTTCTGTTATGGTTGGATATTTCTTAGAATTAGGGATTGATTGTATAAACACGTGTGTAATCTGTTCTGCGTCGCGTACAGGAAGGAGGATCCATGGATCGCAGCTTGATATTATTATCTATCGTTATTGATAGATGTCAAGACGCGAGACAGTGTTGTTGACACGCGCTGACATAGTCAGTGTGAACCGCGATTATTGGAATTACAAGTGCATTGTGTCTACACCAACAGCGTGCATTCAATAGTCATTGGACACGGAAATATTTGATCCTGTTGGGAAAATAATGCACTCAAGGATTTATTCGTGAATATAAGTAGTTTATAGGTTGTAGCCATTAATATTTAAACTATTTTTATAAAA
>NIJG01000052.1:1175057-1214952 GCA_002201625.1 Euglossa dilemma | reverse complement strand
ATAAAGAGAAATTAAGAAAACTTTCCTTCTCTGGATATTTCGTTGCTTTCACTACGAAAAATTGCAGTCTAAATATTAATCCGTTTATTTACGTTTTCACGTAAAACGCAATTATGAAGTTTCTTCAGCCGCAAACTTAACAATTCATAAAGAAAATATTCGCCTTTACGTTTTTCCGCAACATTGCCTTTCGAATGTTTTATTATTTCATCCAACACGCATTTAATAATTTCCGAAAAGCTAGGATTAAATAGAAGTAATATTCTTTTATTTATAGTATATTATTGGATTCAAAACGTTTTGAATGACCTTTTAATTTATAAATAAATGAAATGCGCGTACTTAACGCATCGAGGAGCAGCAAGCTTGTGTTAGTACTACTATAAGTAAATATTCTATTGATAACAATCTATTGATAATCTCTCAATCATTATGCTATTTGATTATCGGTGCAGGTCACCGTACCTAATTCGTATCCTCAATGAATAATGCTGTTTCTGATATAGATCTGCCTTCAGAAGCACTCTCGCAAGCCTAATTTCCGATCAAAATTCAGTTTATGCTTTCAATTGATACTACTATGAAGCAGATATTCCCGGTTAAAAGCAAGAAAAAGTACCATTCTTTAATTCATCAATAAAAATCACTATACCTAGTCTGAATATCTTCACTGTATCTTCAATTCATGTTTTCAATTAACATTAAGGAACCATACCAAGAAAAAGTACAATTCCTTGATTTTCTAATCAAATTAAAATAAATAAAATAAAATTACAATTATAAATATAATAAAATTACTATATCCAATCACAATTGAAAATCCACCTTCACAGTCTTCTCAATTAATATTTCCAAATAACTTTAAAAAAACCAACAGAAAAATAAATATATCAAACTACAAACAAGAGAAAGTACCATTCATTATTCTCTGTAATAAACAATGCAATACAGGCTTCCCAATTAGTATATCTTACGAACATTACAAAAAACAACAGCAAAATAAATATTTCAAATTAGAAAGGGCAAAAATTACTAATGCTTAATCTCTCAATTTTCACCATCTCTGATAATCAATGCAACTCACTATACCTAATCCAATAACTTCATAGGCTAGCCAATTCCAATTAACCTTTTAGGTACGGCACACCTGATCGCGGATAGCACAAAAACCGTCCATGATGATTTCCACTATGAAATTACATGGAAATAGAATTCTAAGTGATCTAAATCTAAATTAACGCGGATTAGGCGAAATAAATGAGAAATAAAGGGAAAAACGTATAATACCGTTTAAAATCGTGGTATCTACGGAAGTCACTATAGTGTTGTATCGTCCAAATTGGTGTTATCCACGAAAGTTACTATAATGGTGTGTCATTCTGAAAGATGATACAAGAGAAAACCACTATAGTATAGGAACCGTCCAAATTGATGCTATCCATGAAAATTATTATACTGTCGTACCGTCCAAATTAATGGTATCCACGAAAATGACTATAGTATCGAACTGTCCAAATTGGTATTATCCACGGAAAGTTATTATAGTATCGTAGTGTTCAAATTGGTATTATCCACGAAAGTTATTATACTGTCGTGCCGTCCAAATTGATGGTATCCAAGAAAATCACTATTGCGTCGTATCATTCAAATTGGTGCTATCCATGAAAATTACTATAGTGGTGCACCGTCCAAATAGCTATTACCCACGAAAGTTACTATAGTATCGTACCGTCCAAATTGGTATTATCCACGAAAGTTATTATACTGTCATACTGTCCAAATTTGTATTAACCACAAAAAATACAATAGTGTCATACCGTCCAAATTGGTACAATCCAAGAAATTCACTATTGTGTGGCACCATCCAAATTGGTACTATCCACGAAAATCAGTATAGTGTCGTACTGTCCAAATTGGTGCTATCCACGAAAATCACTATAGTGTCGAACTGTCCAAATTGGTATTATCCACGGAAATTACTATAGTGTCGAACTGTCCAAATTGGTATTATCCACGGAAAGTTATTATAGTATCGTAGTGTTCAAATTGGTATTATCCACGAAAGTTATTATACTGTCGTGCCGTCCAAATTGATGGTATCCAAGAAAATCACTATTGCGTCGTATCATTCAAATTGGTGCTATCCATGAAAATTACTATAGTGGTGCACCGTCCAAATAGCTATTACCCACGAAAGTTACTATAGTATCGTACCGTCCAAATTGGTATTATCCACGAAAGTTATTATACTGTCATACTGTCCAAATTTGTATTAACCACAAAAAATACAATAGTGTCATACCGTCCAAATTGGTACAATCCAAGAAATTCACTATTGTGTGGCACCATCCAAATTGGTACTATCCACGAAAATCAGTATAGTGTCGTACTGTCCAAATTGGTGCTATCCACGAAAATCACTATAGTGTCGTACTGTCCAAATTGGTGCTATCCACGAAAATCACTATAGTATCGTACCGTCCAAATTGGTATTATCCACGAAAGTTATTATAGTATCGTACCGTCCAAATTGGTATTATCCACGAAAGTTATTATTAGGTTGTCCCAT
This sequence comes from Euglossa dilemma, assembly GCA_002201625.1. Lineage (NCBI taxonomy): Eukaryota > Metazoa > Arthropoda > Insecta > Hymenoptera > Apidae > Euglossa > Euglossa dilemma. The sequence continues at coordinate 1,212,383 of NIJG01000052.1, read as the reverse complement.
AAGTTCGTTCGCGGTGATATTTACATTCCTCGTCACAATTTATAAACTGTATCGATGATTAACGTCTTTGTCAACGAAATAGGAAGAAGTCGTAGAACAAAAGGGAGACTAAATTTTCTCTTAATATTTAAAGGTTTATTCAACGTATAATTTTAAATGGTAGAAGTAAAAACCGGAACGAATTTATGGGACGATCTAATATATTGTCGTACCGTCCAAATTGGTGCAATCCACGAGAGTCACTATATTGGCGTATCGTTCTGAAAGATGATATCCCGGAAAGCCACTATAGTGTCGCGTCGTGCTTAAAAGATTAATTCTACAAAAACCAATGACAAGATAAATATTCGAGTTTAGAAAGAACAGAAAACAAAATAGCTTCATCGACAACTGCGACAGGGATTAATAGAAACTAATCCCAGGACGTGACGGGAGTAAGAACTGATCCGCCATTCACTTCGCGTCACATGCCCTTCCTTAACAGGCATTACTCTCAATAACTCGCTAATTCTGTCCGAAGTTGCCGCGGAATCCGATCAGACTAATTTGCATTTCCGTCGAATAAGATCACAGCCATCGAAGCATCTGCGAAGCAACGGTGTTTCGCATCCGGCTGTCTCTCGCGACAATTTCCGTCTGTTGAAGTCCGTACGCGTGGACTCGCACATGTACATGCAGACAGACGCACGCACACGCGGAAGCGAGTTAATGCGATGCATTACCGATCCGCGACACGGGGTTGCGTTTGCTTTGAATAATTACCCCAGGATCGGCGTGTAGTCGGATACGTGTACCGCCCTGAGAACGGATCTCCGCGACTCCCTCAAGTAAACGTTGATACTCGCCCAAATACGCATGTCGAATCCGTAAACGTTCGGGGCCTGGCCCGATGTTTGCGAGCGCGCATCTGTCACGCTGATAACTCGTTGGCCGAGCCAACCGTTTGCCAGACTTAGCCGATTTCACCGGATGATCCAGGGCTACGCCAATCCTAGACATTTTGAACCATGCTCTCGTGGCTTGTAAGTAGCGAGAATGGTCGGTTAAGTGCGAGTGTTTGTTAATATAATGAATTGACAGACTTGATAGATCTGAGATGATGAAGAAGAGGCTGTGTAAATGCTAGATACCAGCAACTGTGTTCTTGTGGATTGATTAGGTACAAATGTTTATTAATGTTATGATTTGAGAGACTTGATAGATTTGAGATGATGAAGAAGAGGCTGTGTAAACGCTAGATACAATGAACTGTGTTTATGTGGATTGATTAGGTACAAATGATTGTTAATATGATTTGAGGGTCTTCATAAATTTGTGATGATGAAGAAGGCTGTGTAAATGCTCGATACCAGCAACTGTGTTCTTGTGGGTTGATTAGGTTCAAATGTTTATTAATGTAATGATTTGACAGACTTGATAGATCTGAGATGATGAAGAAGGCTGTGTAAATGCTAGATACCAGCAACTGTGTTCTTGTGGATTGATTAGGTACAAATGTTTATTAATGTAATGATTTGACAGACTTGATAGATCTGAGATGATGAAGAAGGCTGTGTAAATGCTAGATACCAGCAACTGTGTTCTTGTGGGTTGATTAGGTTCAAATGTTTATTAATGTAATGATTTGACAGACTTGATAGATCTGAGATGACGAAGAAGGCTGTGTAAATGCTAGATACCAGGAACTGTGTTTTTGTGGGTTGATTAGGTACAAATGATTGTTAATATGATTTGACGGTCTTCATAGATTTGAGATGATGAAGAAGGCTATGTAAATGCTCGATACCAGCAACTGTGTTTTTGTGGGTTGATTAGGTACAAATGATTGGTAATATGATTTGACGGTCTTCATAAATTTGTGATGATGAAGAAGGCTATGTAAATGCGAGATACCAGCAACTGTGTTCTTGTGGGTTGATTAGGTACAAATGTGTGTTAATATAGTGATTTGTCGGTCCTCATAAATTTGTGATGATGAAGAAGGCTATGTAAATGCTCGATACCAGCAACTGTGTTCTTGTGGATTGATTAGGTACAAATGTTTATTAATGTAATGATTTGACAGACTTGATAGATTTGAGATGATGAAGAAGGCTATGTAAATGCTAGATACCAAGAACTGTGTTCTTGCAGGTTGATTAGGTAAAATGTTTGTTAATATAATGATTTGACAGACTTGACAGATTTGAGATGATGATAAAAATCTTGAATCCTGTTCTTACAGGTTAGTGTAGTGTCAGGTGAAATTGACGAAGAAGAAATAGCGATTGGATAGGAATGCTTATTAATATAATAATTTGAATAATGGAGGCTGCGAAAACGTTAGATACCATGAACTGATATGATGCAAGATAAAAATGGCGAGAAAGAATGATTGGTTAGACGTAAATGCTAATTTGATAGATTTAGTCGATTTGAGGTCATGATGAAGGCTGGGAGAATGCTAGACACTTTGAATTGTATTTTTATGAGTTGATGAAGTATAGTATAGGGTTGGAGATACATCCTAAATGAACTTTCAGACTATTAATCTTTCCATTAAAAGTTCTGTATGGCATGTTATCGCCTTAATCGCTTGGAAGTAAGTAAATCTTCCATTTATCAATGAATAGACCATTGTTATCACACAATTTGAGACTTGGTTCGTTGATTTGTTTGAACTATGCGAATGTATTAGAAATTATTTAGCATTTGACTATGCTCTGTATTTGTCGAGACAATATTACACGGTGGCGTTGCTAACAGGTGTTTGTTTTGTTCGGACGGGGATTAGATTGGATCCAATAATTGGATATCTTGCATTCCATGTTGTCTGCGGATGATATTGTAGTTTCCTGAGTTTGTTAAAGGGTGATTCAAGGGATAAATGTAACAAGCTATAATTCATAAATGTACGAGATTGCGACTAATAAACAGTTCCAGTGATTTATGAGGATCGTATTAACACACGGTTCATAGGTTATAACTATTTGTAAGATAAACGGTAATGTTCAAACACATAAATAAATAAACGCTATTACCAAAATAATAAAAAGATATGATTTAGTCAAATATTCATTCATGTTTTCTAACAAAGAAAAATTATAATTAATGAAATAATCCATTATTACTAAGTAGCAATTGTCAATAATTATAGTTATAAATATTAGCAATTATTAACTATAATAATTAGTACAATAACAAAATTAACAGAATATTATATAAATAGAAGTACGTACATATACTAACATTCTTAACACCAAGTACACCGTGAGACGACCTTTTTTTAAAAGCGATTATGATACTATGCAGTGTCATTAATTTTAATTTTTTTTGTCCCAAAAAATTCTGACACGCCGTCCAAGTACGTAGAAATAAACCTTATTAATTAGGTTGCAGAAGATATAATAGTTTCTTTGCAAAAAATTCCATAAGAAAGGTAAAAAAATACCCACTTCATACTAGAAGACCCCTTAATAACACAATAGAAAATATTATCAACTATTATTCATCATCAAATAAGTAAAAAATAATTAGAAGAATATTTATAAATAATTCCAATACACACGCTGAGTAAATCTCAACATTAACTATATATAAAATCTAATTTTGAAAATCCCAGATACAATATATCGCTCGCTAGAGTTCAACATTTCTCCAGCTTCCTCTAGCTAATTAAACCACCTTCCCTTCGACAGCACTTCTCTTCCAGCAGAACGGTTATTCGAATCCTTGTTCGTACACGCCGGAAACCATCTAACAGGGTAACGGTCTGCTAGCCTTCCCTAGGAGCGTGGACTCATGGCGTCCTGCAAAATGGCGGCCGAGTTGGCGCGATTTTTAAACACGTTCGATACAATTCATCCAATTTACCTCCAATACGCATTTAAATATAACCTATATTTAATAATAAATATTTCTATACAAAATCACGTTTCTATCTTCATGAAAATTCACATTAATTTTACCAGGAGTAACGAAATTGGACAGAAATACCGAAACTTCGAGCGATTTGGAATTCTAAACGTCAGAAATTTCGACTTCTTTCTTGGGTAGTTTAAGTATTAAATTCGCGATAGGGACCTGGTACGCGAGGAAACGTTTCATCGTTGATAAATTTGATGACTTCACCGGCACGTCTCATGACATGCGGGTATCCCAGTTGCCGCTGAATTTTCGAGAAATTTTTAGTCGTTTAAGCTATGCCCACGGGAACTCCTCGCCCGGGATAGAAACACGCGATAGCATCGATGTTTTTCGAGGGATCGAAGATTCCAATTCCGATCGACGTTTTACGAATTTCCTTACGGCGGCTCCTCGCTCGGGGACTAATGGTTATTGTTATAGTTATGCCGTCCGTTATTCCGCGATCATAGTGCGACTCGTTGAAATCTCGATATTGCCTGTTCGAATTTCAAAAGCAGATTGTTATCGAATGGCCTGTTCGTTAGGGTTACACGGCTCGAGGAGATTAAATGGTGATTTGTATCCTGTGACAGGGTATTTTCCAGGCGATATTAATTGCTGACGAATAATGTTGGATTTCAGTTTTAGGGGGTGCATTCGTGGGCAGATTTATTAGGGATGATTTGTTCCGTGCTCTGCTGTGTATTCGACTACACAAATTTTTTATTTCATCGACCAACGATTTCAATACACACTTTGGTAGCGGCAGATTCTTTCGAATTGAATCTTTTATTTCGAAACGATGCGGATATCTGAAAATCTTCTAATGTCGTATTTTTACGTTGTTTCATCCGTTTATCGATGGAAACGAGACCAAACGAGTAATTAATTTCTCTGTAGTGGCACCAGTGGTGCGTACAGTATTAATAATGGCTCCGAATTTTGTATAATTTGCGTGGTGGACAGGAATGACAGCGTGACACGGTATAATCGATTCGAAAACTTGAAAAGGGATTTTGAGATGCACGCTTAGAGGTACGTTGCTGTATAAAACGCTGACTGAATTAAATTTGGCGCTAAATTCGTGTATCATAAGTGAAACTGTTGAAAAATTTCTAATTATTAGGTCGTCCCATAAATTTATTCCGGTTTTTACTTTTACCATTTAAAATTATATGTCGAATAATCCTTTCAATATTAAGAAAAAATTTAGTCGCCCTTTTGTTCTACGACTTCTTCCTATTTCGTTGACAAAGACGTTAATCATCGATATAGTTTATAAATTATGGCGAGGAATGTAAATATCACCGCGAACGAACTTATGGGACGACCTAATATAAGAACTGTTGCCTATCTTCTGAAGTATCCATATGTCACGTTCATATACAAAATTTAAATAACAAAAAACGTCGCGATATAAATAGCCACATAACAAATATAAATAATAAAGTCACAAATACTATTGCAAAGATTACATCGAAATAAATAATAAATGTAAGATCTTGCTTTCAAACGTTTAAAAATATTATTATTATTCCATACTAAAATAACAATTTTTTAAACACTCCAGGTTTTCCTGTTAAATGTCATAATATTTATTAATATTTAACTGATATTAAATATTTTTATGGTAATAATATCATCGCGTGTATGCTTTGTAAATTTCCCAAAGTCGAAGCTATGTAGTTGCTTTTGCCAAAGTAGATCTATTGTCAGATATCTCGAGCCTTCGGCTGTCAAACGCGCCGTGTAATACGTATTCGATGAAGCGTGGTAGAGGATTTTCTGTTACGATGAATTTTTAATAAATTCTCTTTGAATATTACGCCAAAAAGCCGAGTAATGCACCGAAAAAGGTAATATAAATCAGCTTGACATTTGAGATTCATAAGATGCGAACCGTGGTAAATATGCATAAATAACATGCACATGTTTTAACTGTTTTTCCACATTTTCATACTGTTTTGAAGAGGAAGTAATTAATAACATTTGTCTCTTATAACGAGACATATGAGCTTCAGAGAATAATTCCATACGAGAATTAAGATTGCAAAGTACTATTAAAATTATATGCAAATTTCACGTGCACGATACGCCGTTGATTTGCACATTTCGCCATTAAACGCGAATTAAAATTTTTAATTATTACAAGATATTTTAACCACTAGATTTTGAGTATACGAATATTCCTCATATTTCAGAATTGATATTTCATATCCCAATTTATCGTTAATTTTTTTTTTTTAATCCCACAGTGACTTTTTTCCAACTGAAATTAAATAACAACCTCCACGATTTAGTTTGCATAAATAAAATGAGAATAATTTCACCGGTATAATATTTCAGAAATATATAATCTCTCTGATAACAATTTATATTCAATTAATATGCGTATTTCGAACAATTTAAGCGATATATAATACAGCCCTCTATACGTGTAATAATAATAATATATAATTTCCGCAATAACAATTCACACTTAATTAATATGTACAATGTACACAAATTACAGGCTTCAAACGTATTCTATGATACAATGAAAGCACACCACACCCCGTTCGTTGGTAGTTCAATTACTCCAATGTTCAATTAAAAGTTGGATCTCGTTCCACGTTCACACTGCATCATGTTGATATCATTGTAATCAAATCACAGGTTTCCTTTGCCTTTGAAACCCATGGAAATTATTCCCAACAAACACGTGGGATTTCCAAAATACCGAGCTAAAGTTCAAAATTCGTTTCACGACAACGATACCTGGCGGTCCGCATAATCCTACGATTAGAAGCCTAATAATTCATGTTTCATGAATACAGTTTGACAATAGGAATACAGCTATATTAATACAGTTTGATGAAACATGAATTACTTAAATGAACGTTGCGCGTTTTATACGATATCGGCATATTTATTGCGAATTAAGCGGATAACCGAGACATTCAGTAAAATTTCAGGTATATTCCAGCTGCATCAATTACTATGTCTATATTGGAATAGTTGGTTGATAGGAAATCAATATCTGTGTGAATAACCTTTAACCGTGTTCGCCAAGTTCTTATGAATTCGTAGCTCAGATATCTTTACCTTGAAATTCGAGTGAAAATTGATGAGAATTTAAATACATAGATACTTATAACCAGAACATTTATTGAAAGTGACACGAGTCTATCTCGAAGGAAATTTTCGACGTTATCGCGAGGAATATTTAACCGCCAATCCGAGAAGAAAGAAATTATCGAATTTTCATTACATTTTATCCTCGAATCTACGCAAAATGAGTAATTAATAATTCTCAAAATCGTAAGTTGATCAGAAGAATTTAATTAAAAAATTATCTACGTCTCCTTGTCCAGCTTATATCATATTCTTTTCCTTTAAAATATGCTTTCTCATAAATTCCTGCTCCTTGTTCTTATCGTATCCGATGCCTGGACCACTGAGGGATCGATATCGATCTATATACCAGGGAAACCGACCTAATAAAGTTAGAAACAGGACAGGTATGCCACCAATTTTGACAGTTATAGCTGACATCGCTATAGAGGTATCGTAAAAGTCGAAAATTATTTGTTAGCGCGCGTGGGTGACATAATCTATGACACAGTTGGAGACCTCAAGCATCTCTGAGAGAAAGTGGGTCCTCGAGGGTTGCATCCGGGGTAGTTTTCGACTAGGCGATCGATCTTTAGTGCTTCTAGCGCTCTCAGTGAGCAATATCACAAAATAATACCAGAAATTCGAAACTTTTTGAGAGCAGGTGAACAGCTGAAGCTTATCGTCACATTTTCCTTTACCCAAAGTAGGTCTAAAAGTTTGTTATCCCTTCCTTAGGCAAAGCATTATGGACGCCAAGAATGGCGACGACACTTTTAGAAAAGATAGCGATTCGTTTGCTAGAACCACTCGAGGCGAATAATACCGGGGACCCGTTTCACAAAGTCAGTTGCAAGAACTGACATAGTCAGGTTGACACTATTCTCGAGATGCGGGTCTTGTCCTGTATAATGTAATAGTAGTGGAAGGAGGAGAATTATGTTGATGGTAAGTTTACCCTTAACGTTTGCTTGGGTAGTCTACGCATTTATGAAACACCGAGACTGCTCAAGCGTTGACTATTAAACTAGCATTTCCAAGCTTGTTTATGATAAACCTGGGCTCTCCTGAAGACAAAGTGTCTATCACGCTCGATTGATATTCCCAGATGCTCGAAGACCCGTATCATTCGGAGATTTTACAAGAACCATCATGCTCATGAGCATATTCACATCTTAATCCTTAGGCTATACATAACAACGCATACTAACTCATCCCTGCAACAAGATTTTAACGATTAGTGCCGATATATTCAGCTGTACATTATAGCCAGGTAGTTGTAGCGATAAAATGTGAGCCCACGGGGACCGAGGTCTCAGCTCGCATCTAACTCGGCTTGCACTAAATCCAGCTCCACCTATAGTCTCTAAAAATGGAACAGTGGACTTACAATTCATAATAGATAACTCTGGTACTCGAACTCACAAACTACCAGCCAATCCTTCGCCAGTTAATAACATCTCCGAGTCTCGCCATCGCACATTGCAGAAACTGGCATTCCACTCTGATCACGAGCTCACCTTCGTCCAGGTTGGCCAACAGCTTCCATTTCCTCGGTCGTTTCTTGCCTGTCGAGTGTTCGGTGCCGCGAGTTGGCGCGACGAAAAAACGATGGACATTCATGCAGCAAATCGATAGGGTCGCGCGTGATTAATCTCCGGGCCGGGCAACGGAGGGCAATTTCCCGGGTTCCCGTTGTATCTAAGGTCGACGAGGAAAAGGATAACGAGGTTAGAGCGCGACCGGACAGAAGCTAGGTTCGGGGAGGGGCCAGGTGGCGGGACGATTGATGAGGTGGCTATGAAAGCCAATAAAATCGCGACGCCGCGGCAACTCCGTGGACCAGGGGCATAAATCGGCAAGCAGACCGATTAATTGGCCCAGTCTCGACTTGTACATCCACTAGAGGACGCAGCCGATCGTACTTGCACGCTCGCAGCAACTTTTGTTCTCCGTGAACCTCCACCAATTTGCAGTAACTCGGCTCTTGGTCACTGACTCGCTAAAACTGGAAATTTGTGGCTGTGGCCAGAAAATATACGGGGTTTCGGGGTGTCGCAGTGCCCTGGATCTCGGACATCCTTGTGTTTCCTGTTTCCAAGTCGAATTAGGAAGAAGATCTGTTGCGAAAGGACACTCTGGACTGCGGACGCTTCTCTCTGTTATAAATTAGGTGAATTCTTGGGTATTTACAAAGAGGTGACTGTTTTATGACATATGTATATGACAAGGATGACAGCATCTGCTGTTTTCAAGAATTTGGTTAAACTTGCTTCATTGCGAGGAGAATCGTTGACAGGTAATCGTCTACTCGAAATCTTAGCACGTTATGTGATAGATTAGGATTTTTATGATGTGGACTAGAGTGTGCGGTCTCTGGTGAGAGAATTTTTCCTACCGGGGGGGAGAAAACTTAGATTCGTCAATTATCATCAAGAGACATACATTGTCTGACGTGCTCCCTTCGGTTATTTTGTAAAATAAAGCGTTTAATCTTTGTTATTGTTTCCACACTTTAGTTTTTCCCGACTTCTTCTTCTTATTCAACATTATGACTCTGAGATCCTATTTTTCGGATTCAGAAATGTATACATGTGCATGGACAATGACAAATAGTTAGAGACTTGCAAGGGTTCTCTCCCACTAGGTATACGATGGTTTTGTAATTCCTAGTGCTGTCGGTTGAGGTATCCTGATACTACCATCTTGCTACGATAGATAGCAGATAGAAGGGACGAAAGGGTGGTATCGTCCTGGGCCTGGTAGTGAAGGATGGGCCCTTGACACAGGGCCCGCCAATCAGAAAACTGTTTATCCATTGGTGGTTCAGTCAGTCAGTCATTCAGTCCTCAACCAACATTCAACTAGTATTCATTCCTCGACTACTCTTCGTATAAGCACATTCAAGAGCAAACACAGTACTCCAAACATTAACCCTTTGCAGTCGGTAATTTCGTAGTTACTTTTTCCTACAAGGATTTAAAGTCAATATATACATATCAAAGCGCACGGTATTTGTTAAAACCGATTTGTTACGTTTAATACTACTTATAACACGTATGGATACAAAATTTAAAATATCTGTAATGTTCTAAAGTCGACTTTTACGATGTAAAAATGTCCCTGTAACGGGGACACCGATCGCAAAGCGTTAAATCAGTCATTGAGTAAATTCAAGAGCGAACGCATCGTGAGTCATTTTTGTGCAACAACTCAACACTGGGAATAACCATTCACGCTGAGTGATTATTTGTTATATAATCAAATCGGATGCAATCATTTCGGAGATTGATTGGCATCATTAGTAATTAGAAGATCCGTGAGGATTGCAATTGGTTGGTCTTACAACCTAACACCAGTGTCTGTTATTAAGGTCTTAGAAAAACAGCGATCGAGTCTGTAACACTCTGCCTTAGGATACTTAGGCAGAATAGGAATTTGTATTTATAGAAACTGAGGATTCACTTGAGAGAAACCTGGAATCTTCGTTTTCCATCTCAGCCTGTGATCTTTGGTCGTTGCAGACTGATAGAGTGCAAAACGAGATAAAAGTATCGCTCAGTTTAAAAGTGGCCAGTACAATGTGAAAGCAAAGGAATCTACATCGACGATATTTACCGTCTCGCAATCGTCCTTTGTTACAAAATGTCGTTAAACCAGGACCTTCTTCGCTCGACTTCCTGCCAGTTATAAGACACCGTGGTCGTAAAATCTTTTCACTTTAATGCCACTCGACGCGGAGGCTCACGGATATAAAGAAAAATCAAATTATCATCCACATTACATCCCATGAAAAACGAACCAGAATCACTTGCTTTCCCCCTTATCTTCTCTACCCTAACAGCGGTACAAACGATAAATGACAAAGCTAAATCATCTGCCACGCTCAGTGAAAACAACATCACCAAAGGAACCTCTCTTCAGACCCCTCAATCTCAAGCTTGAAACGCCTCCACCGCGGAATGAAAGAATTAAAGAACATCAAACAAAAGAGGGTCGTTGAGACCTGACTCTGCACCGCCGACAGGGATAAGAGTAAAACAGGGAGAACCACAACAGCTTTCAATGGGTACCCCATAACTTGGACGCGTTTAAAATGATGCTCTTAGCCAGAGACCCATTAGATACACGAAGAATGCAAAACCTATTGCAGATTTGATGTTCCTTTGTTCTTAGACGAATATTAAATTGCTTTTAAATTAATTTTAGATCGATCTTAGAGTGGCAGTAGATTATTCTTGGGTCAGCGTGAAGATTTTCTTAAGAATTCTCGGTGTTTTTGATCTCAGATCAACGCTAACTTCTTCATAGGTCCGCGTTAAGTTGTTGTTGCAATTAAACCGAAGTGGAATTGATTTTAGTACAAAGTCATAGATCGACATTAGATTATTCTCACGTCGACGTTAATTCATTATTAGGTTAGTGTTGGATCTTAAAAAGTTCATAAATTGACGTTAGATCGTTCATAGTCGAACGTTAGGTTATTATACCAAGATTGGCCACAGGCTGACGTTGCGTCGATTTTAAGTCGTCAGATCGTTCGCAGTTCGACGATACGTCATGTTTTCATCGATATCGAGTTATTCCTAAGTCACGAGGTCGTGATTAAATCGAATTTACGTCACTCTAGGTTAACGTTTAAATACTGTTGTAGTTGGATCATCGACACCGATGGATAGACACCGAAATCGTATTATTCACAGATTGTTCTTACATTTATAATTCAACATTCCTGAATTCCTCATTTATAATTCATTTATAATTCAACAATTCAATTCAAGTTCCTTCTTTTGTAATTCAACATTTGACACGGGAATTAATTCCTAGGCCGAAATCGGGACGGTCCGCGTCAAAATTACATCCTTCTTAAAGAAACTTCAACTTCTTATAATATCGAATCCTTTCGAGATTAGCTTAACGATTGCTCCATCCCGTGACTCACAGGAAGTCGTCGTTGGACCGAAATTACGTCGAAGTTAGGTCAGTTCTAGATAAACTTTAAATCCTTCCTACATCCACGTAAGATCCACTTCTTCTTAACACACTCTCCTTGTATCATCCCTATTTTAATCCCCGAGTCTTCTCGGCTCGACGTGGATACCCCCTTGAATTCTAACTGGATGGCAGTTAGAGCGTTCCAATCATTCTTGCATCTAAATCACCCCGATGTCTATATTAGAGAACTCCTAAGTCCCCGTCAGATCTTCGTGACCCGATCGATTTCAACGATGAATTACCCTGGACTAGACACGGAGCTGTTCCCGGCGCATAATTGATAGCCAAATAACGATGTTCCCGTAATCAATTTTCAGTTCCGATGCTGGAGGTGTCGTCGGTGGCCGGTTTCAAAGCTCAAATACCTTGCGACATCGATCCGACCAGCAAGAGCGAGGTGGTGAGCATGGTTTTTTGGTACAAAGACGAGAGGGACGGCGAGCCGATATACAGCCTGGACGCTCGCCGCAAATCGATAGCTCAGGCGAAGCTTTGGTCAGATCCTAACGTATTCGGCGAAAGGGCGACCATGAGGACGAACGTGGAGCCCGCGAAATTGGAGATCGATCCCTTGGAGGCGGTCGACGCGGGGGTGTACAGGTGCAGGGTGGATTACAAAAATAGCCCGACGAGAAATCAGAAGGTTAACCTCACGGTGATAGGTGAGTGTCCTCTCTCTTTCCCTCTCCTCGCCTCTCTCGCTCCCTCTCTGTCTCCCTGATGATCAATCGCGATTAATTGCTTTCTCGTTCCGAAACTCCACGGTATTTCCACCTTGTCGTCGCTTTTAATTTCGATGCCTTTATTTTTCCAACCCTCCCCGCCCTCTCGTTTTCCGTTCTTTGATGAGGTTTAGTTTCGACACCTGGAAACGAAGGCTTGGTAATCCGGGTATCGGAAGAGTGTCAGACGAGTCGCAGAAGTACCTAGTTTCTTTGTACCACTCGTCACAGGGTAATTGTAGATTGCGATTCTCATCGTACAATGTTTACCCCGAACAGTACTCGAGCTTTTAGTTTTATTTTATACTTTATACTCGTTAAGCGTGGTTTATGCTATTTATTATACTTCTGCGTGATGGTATCGAGGTGTGAAATTGGTTCATGATTTTTTTATCTCTGATGATAGGAATAGCCTGTATACCGTCAACAACGGATTTTTAAAAGGTCCTTCAGACAATAGCACGTAACACCGGCAATTTTCCATTTTTCTTAATAAAAGTGCAACACGTATAGTCGAATGCTGTACAAATAAACTCTGTTGATTCTTTATAATAATTTTTCAAAAATATTTGATTAATAACTTAAGAAACTGAAGAATATTTCACAAAATTTCACAATGTCGTAAAAAGTATAATTGTCCGATGAATGACTATCTGCGTTTACATAAAATAATTTTGTTATTTTGAAGATTGGGAAAAGAAAATATGTATTATTTATATGATCAGAAGGAATACCTAATGCAACGAAAATAATAAATTTAAATCTTCCTCTTTTTTAGTGTCAATGTCTGATAGAGTTGTAATAATTTTTCAAAGATATCGAAAAGAGATTTTAAATAGAGGACGTTTCTGGGAGAAGACGCGAAAATAACGAATCAGGTATCGAACGGGGAAATCAATGATCGATTCGTACTTGCAAATAGGAAAGAATTTTATGAGTTTATGCTCGCATGGCACTTGCTGTTTAATGGGTGACGTCGAATGTGATTTTTCTCTAACATCGTTATACTATTCGAAAAATTATTTACGATTAACGCAAAACGGAATGCTTCGAAATATAGCGTGGCGCGAAACAAACGAGTACAAGCGGCGACGATAAGTCACGGCAAAGCGAGAAACAAAATTCGAGGAAGAACAAATACAAAATATATAACCTCGTATCAAAACTGTCAGTGCGATGTATAAAAACATCAAAAAAGCTCGAATTCTATTCGGTAACAAGAAATAAAATGACACGGTCGATAGAAATTTCTGTTCCCATAATAAATTACGCACCACTACGTTACGAACGAAATGGTCTCCCATAAAGTATCAGAAACGAAATCTATGAAAATCAAATTTTCCATCAAGGAAATATTTCTTTCTCATTCGTCATTCTTCGAACGATGTATCTCATATAATTCCATGCAATATATACATATATACTTACACGTATAAGCACACGTGTATATGTATAAATATACAGATGTGCATATATAAACGTATGTAATATATTACGTGTAATTGCGATACTAAATTATAATTATTGGCTTCAATTAAGTTCAAGTACGAAATATCATAGTAATAAAATTTAAGCGATAATTCTCACGAATCAAATGTTTCTAATCATGACACACGCATACAAACGAGACGATAATAGAGGATACAGAGGTATTGCGAACGCAGAGAGCAGTAGATCATTTTTTGTTAGTCATAAGAACGAAGAGGAACGCGTTGTAACTGCGACTTAATCACGCATTATGAGTTTCTTGTTACTTTTGGCCAACAACGCTAACACGATTTTGAATTAATTAATTGGACAGGGTACGAGCTCAACAGGTGCCATTGTGTCGGCCATGTTGCGTTCTTGTTCCGGAGATAAAGAATTGTTCGTTAGCGTTCCTTCCACCTTTTATATCTTTCTTTTTTTTCCAATATTTTCTTTTCCCTTTTTCCTTTTCCCCTAAGTAACATGCGTCTTCGTTTCACGGAGTGTCACCTCTAACAGTTTTATCACGCTGGCGCGCAGCGTGTGCTTAAACAAAAGCCATTTGCCTGTAATTTAGTACTGCTCCGTGGCGGCGGGATCATTTATGGCGTTTAATTACATTCATCTTGCTAATACGAGGTGTGCTGGATTTCACGGCTTCTGTTTCTGGAACGAGATTGCATTTAACGACGAAAGCCGATGAACGGAATTATGAAAAACCGCGGAAACCATGGTCTTCTCTTTTATCTCCTCATTGATTGATTTTAAAATAACACAGCGTTCGTTTATTTGAATTTGATAAGAAGTAGTAGTATTAGCAATTGTTTCATACCGAGATAGAATCGGAAGAGTTTGCACGAATTTTTGTAGACCTTTCTGTTCGCGTTTGCAATGAAAATTAATCTGAATTTGTTATTCAGAAATTCTGCGTAGAGTAGGAGGATCTGTAAATAAAGCGGATTTGTTTACTTTTCAATATATTTTATTATTATCATACTTCGTAATTCCTCAAAAAGATATGCTTAATATAATGCTGAATTCAACGGTATACAATACAAATTTATTAAAATTTATCAAAGATTATTATTGCGTGAAAATCGAACCGAATATTATTTAATTTGATGTTAAATATTCGTATTATAAAAAGTGGAAAATTAGAAAGTTATTACAACTATCATTATAGATACACAACACACTGCATAATACAAACGAAAATTAAACCGATACTAACCACTAAAATTAGAAAGTTATCACGCTAGAAAATTGCAACAACTATTATTATACATATACAATACCCAGCACACCACAAACGAAAATTAAACAGAATATTACTTATCGCGATCGTCAACGTTCAACTTATAAGGAAAAAGAAAATTAAGTTATCACACAAACGAATAAATACCACCCTTCCAAGAAACCTCCCAAATTCCACCAAAAATATCAAAACCAGAGAAAAGAAATTCGTGGAAAAAGGAAATTAAAAAAATAAAAGGAAAGAAAAAGATGAGAAAAAGGGAAAATACCGACGCTATACGACTCACATAAATCCACCCTTACGACAGTACCACCAAACAAGCCGGTGATTTACACCGGCGTCGGGAGAAGTTTGGCCAAGACACTGCAGCCCAACGAGGGTAGCCAGTTGTCCTTATTCTGCGAGGTAATCGGGGGCTCCCCGCCGCCGAAGGTCACCTGGCATTTCAACGGGCAAATGGACGACACGTATACACTGGAGCACGGGGACATCACGATAAATCGCCTCGATATCTCGAACGTCACCAGGAAGTTCCTCAAAGCTAAGTTAATTTGCCAGGCGAGCAACACGCATCTAGTGGCGCCTCTAACTTCCGAGATTATTTTGGATATTAATTGTAAGTAAGAAACTGTTCCAACTTGTTAACTGCCTTGCCGAATGTTTGCCTCTCGTTAATGGCTACGCCTTAATTCGCCCGGGTTCCAACGGTATTAATAAACCGGCGTGTTCGTGAAAACTTGGCGATAATCCGAATATCGCATGTCGGGGCCCCGGATTAGCCGACTGGATGGACGATTTTAATAGGAAGTCGAGTAGAATGTTTTGACGCGGCACAGTAACGAGTGCGATGGGAATTTATAATGAAGGAGGAGAATCGGTTATTTTATGGAGAGGAAAATGTGGGTTTAAGATGATGAGGTTTTCAGACACATAGTAGAGGGTGGAAGTTCGGAGAAGAGAGTTGAAATGAATTTTATGCAGCGTGAGATTAAAACACGGGAAGACTGGGAGACCGGGTAAACGTTCCTTTATTCGCACTGATGCATCTATAAGATCAAGCATAAGATTAATTATCGGCCAATGATAAAGTAATAGATGATATTGCAATATTTAGTAATGATATTCATATACGTTACTATATCATTCTTCAAATTAATATCGCATATAATTTTTAATATCTTTATATGGTATTATAGCATTCTTCATATTAACCCTTTGCACTCGACGATTTTTTTCGCCACAGAAGAGTCGAAATTTAGAAATTTTCTGCTATAAAACTGACGTTATTTTCTTTGAGTGGTTAATAAAGAATCGTATAATAGTTAACACGTAATATTATGTGATTTCGATATCTCGCGTGTTGTTATATTACCTTAAATTTGACATATTAATTAATATGGGTCTTTAAAATTTTATGGTGACTGATAGTCGCCTCTGGAGTGCAAAGGGTTAATATTGCACAATTTTTTTTTTACCCTATAAACAGAGCCGATCCACAAAACATTGATGCGATACATAGAGGGTGATTCGTTTAAATCGGCTTAACGAAGACAATAAAAAATCGTAAGCTCGTTCTAGTTAATTATTTTCTTGTCCTATGTAACGAGTAACAAANATAGTTAATTATTTTCTTGTCCTATGTAACGAGTAACAAAGAGAATATTTGCGCGATATAAAATTGCACCGTTTCGAAATTACACATTGTTTGCTAAATGACGTCGCGAATTTCACTGGAATTTAATAAAAAGCGTACTTCTCCGTCGAAAATATTCGCATAAATCACAGCCGGGGTACGATGCCCCGTGTACCTGTATCAATATCCTGGTATCGATTCAACGACGTCCTTCGAATTCCAGTGAAACCGTTGCTAGTGAATATTACGAACAAAAGAGCTCACTTGTCGGCGCTAAGAACGTACGAAATTGAATGCATCAGTTCGGGTTCCAGGCCGGAGGCTGTGATCACGTGGTGGAAGGGAAAGCATCAGGTCGAACACATGGCCAGAAAGGTGAATATGGCATTTTCGAAGGTATAGCACGTCGACCGACGAGTTCGATCCCTATTTCTCTGCGACGTGTTACACGTGTGCTTAGATTCTGAGTTCTTCGTAGTTTGTAGATACGAACATCACGAGAAGCGTGCTGAGTTACGTGCCACCCATGGAGGACGACGGGAAATCGCTGACCTGCCGGGCGGAGAATCCAGTTGTACCTAACAGCGGCCTCGAGGACACGTGGCGTCTCCTAGTGCACTGTGAGTCAAGCGAATTTCGTTTAACCTAGGTCAGCGCCCAGCATTGCCTGAGAGTTATCTATAAACGCGTTATTTCGCGGTAGAAAGTATTTCTTCTTCGATCAATCAACGACTTTGCGCGATGATTGTGTTCTTAACTCTTTCGCTACGGCGAACATTTCCAAAAAATGTGATTACAAATTTATGATATATAATTTAAGTTCGTTTTTATTTTAATTATTATATAAAAAAAAAGTTAAAATATTTTTTCATATGATTTCCCAATCCTACTTGTCTTTTTTGATACAGATAAAGCACACAAAATCAAATAGTCTTTCAACATTCTTATAAAGATTTTTTATCCCTTTAATCCTTTGACTACTATGGGCGCCTATAGGCACTCTCAGTATCACAAACGCAAAATTTCTGAGCGCCAAAAAGGGTTAATTATTTATTTTTCATTTGGGTTCATTGCAAATGACATGTTCAGTAGTCAGTTATATATTTAGCGACATATTTAACTTAAATGATTATTCAGAATATTTGGAGATATTGGAATTTTTTTAAATTTCTAGTATTTAAAGTCACTATTGGTATTATAGTCACTGTGTTCATTGCAAACGACATGTTGAGTTGTTAGCTATATACTTAACACTTTAACGACCGCACGTCTACGCAGTCAAACGTCACCAGGGGCTGGCAGTATTTTTGAAGAATTAATTTTAAAGAACTTTATTAAATTCACGAAAAAGTTAACATAAAACAAAAAACAACAATTTACATGGTACACAACCGATGTTTATGAAAACAATGAAATATGAAGCCAATAGCAATATCCACACTTGTTTACATTCATAAATTATTACACAAAGAGTGTGGTACTGGCCAACAACCTTCGACGGCAGCATCACACACATGTTGTGTGAGCGGTCGGTAACGGTTGTTCCGGCTATCACACACATGCTGTGTGAGCGGTCGTTAAAGTGTTAACGATATATTTAATTTCAACGATCATTCAGAATATTTGGGGATTTTGGAATTTTAGAATTTCTAGCACTTTGCGGTCGTATATCTGCTATCAGCGACCAAAACATTTTTACGATTCAAGTCGTATATCTCCTTTCAGACATTACAGCAGAGAATCATACTAATCTTGTATTAAATTAACTTTTATATCAGTTTACACTAAGAAACCTTTTTACCAAATAAACCTATGCTTCTATCAATTAGAGATAACCAAATCTAACATGAACAAGACGGTCTCTAAAATTTAAAAGAGAATTAATACATATTGTTTTTCCTTCATAATCCTGCCTCCTATTCACTATTGTTCGGTCAACGAAAATTAATTCCGACCAGTATGATACCTATGTATAAATTTAATACGACCGCAAAGGGTTAGTATTTAAAGTCACTATTAACCCTTTGCACTCGAGAGGTGACCATCAGTCACCATTTAATAAAATTTGGAAGCCGATATTAATTGATATACTAAATTTAGGATAATGTAATAGTGTGCGATGCATTGGAATTAAATAATTCTATGCGTTAATCATTATACGATTTTCTATTTACTTTTCTAAAAAATATCATCGATTTTGTCATAGAAAATCTTTAAATTCCTATTCTTCTGTTGGAAAAAAATCGTCGAGTGCAAAGGGTTAATATTATATTCAAATGTGTTATAATACATTATATATATTATATATTCTTTGGATATATTCGAATATTCTTCGTTTGAACATTCTTTATTATGTATTATTCTAGCGGTCTGGAACTGTCAAAATATTTTTCCATTACTTCGATCTCGTGACAGGGTATACAATAGGACACAATCATAGTTTTCGTTCAAAACTCAAGCTAATATTCTGTCATTATTATTTTACATTGCTAGTAACATCCATAAGCAAGTGATTTTCATATAATTATCTTAAAAATTTTTATATTTATTAGATAAATCTCGTGTTTGCATTGCTTTAAAGTCGATTCATCGAATTTTCGACAACACCCTTAGATTGATATACATTTTATTGGAAATTCTCAGATGCGCCTATAGTGACGATCAAGCTGGGCCTGAGTCTGAAGCCAAACGACATAAACGAAGGGGACGACGTCTATTT
The DNA here is from genome assembly GCA_002201625.1 of Euglossa dilemma. Lineage (NCBI taxonomy): Eukaryota > Metazoa > Arthropoda > Insecta > Hymenoptera > Apidae > Euglossa > Euglossa dilemma. The sequence goes on along the minus strand of NIJG01000052.1, from coordinate 1,192,614 downwards.
CGAATGCAACGTTCAAGCGAATCCAAAAGCGTACAAGCTGGTATGGTACAAAGATGGGAAGGAGCTGCATCAGAATGCAACTGCTAGAATTTTTCTTCCCAGCGGGCAATCTTTGGTTTTGCGAAGCGTGACTAGAAATTCTGCCGGCGAATATTCCTGCATGGCAGTGAACATCGAAGGCAAATCCACCAGCAGACCGATCATGTTGGACATAATGTGTGAGTGAGGCTTTGCACGCTCTCCTTAAACGATCAAATCTATGGCGCGAATATCACAATTTAAACATAAACTAGTACATTGAATAGTTGGAATATTTATGTGAATCATATTTCATACAAATGAAATTGGATACAATACAGTATACAATAGCAAGTGACATAAGTTGAGTCTCAGCTACCATCTGGTGAGTCACTGGGAAGACTAGAAGCGCGAAATTCAAATGTGAGATGCTGTTTTTCAAGTGCAAACAATGATTATATATATATATTTCTAAAGTTATATGATGAATCTCTTTTGGTTAAGCTATATATTTATATAAATTATATAAATATGTATCAATTTTTACAAAACTCACGGTAATTTCGGAAATATATATTTACAATTTTAGAATTTTAATTTTAGAATTTAGAATTTAGATTAGAAATTCTAGAGTTTCTTTTAAAAACATCACTTCCATTAGTTTTGTTTTCCTACTTGTTTATCTTTGAATTTAACAAACTTTAATCTAGTACCTTCGTTGTGCTATTTCCTCAAATGTGAAAATGTAAATTCACATTTGAAACATTTATCAGCTTAGTGGAACTTGGTATTAATACTTTAAATATATCTCTCGAATTGAGTCTTCGCTGTTCGAGTAATATTGGTTTCGAAATTCGATTTCTGACTTATATTACGACAGTCAAATCGGGAATTGGATTGATTTCGATGAACAACAGATATTGAAGATGGAAACTGTCGATCGGTTATTTCGGTTGCGAGCCAACCTCTCCGAAAAATAACGAGAAACGGAAGTGAATACCAAAATAGGAGCGACTTTCCGAATTTCTATAAATAATTAGATCGCAGGGTATTCTAACGCGGAGAGAATTCAAACGTCTATTTTTCGACAATCGAGTCACAGGATTTTCCAAATTAAACGCTTACTCAAGTTCCCAAACCGTGTTATCGTTTACTTAATCTGTCAGGAGATTACCAAATATAGTTTGAAGGTTTTAATTATACGCTCACTTGCAAACCTCTTTAAGTTCTGGACTCAAAGGATTATCGCAGTCTTTCCAGCATTTTGAAATTTGAAACGCGAGTTCCTACAGAATCGTGTATCTTCTATAACATAATTCCATTTTAAAAATATATTCATTGCATGTATTGGGTTGTCCGGAAAGTTCGTGCCGATTTTTTAGGAAAATTAAAACGCAGCTCATTTAAATATTGGTATACATTTATTAAGTTATATAGGTACCATTCTGTTCCACAACCTTCCTCCATCTTTCATGCAGCTTGAGAATTCCGTCCTTCCAGAACCTCTCAGGTTTTTCGGCAAAAAATTTGTCCAAATGTGTTTTTATCTCGACCAAAGAGTTGAAATTTTTTTCATTAAGGGAATTTTGTAATGATCAGAAAAGGTGGAAATCCGAAGGCGCAAGGTCTGAGGAATACGGTGAATGGGGTAAAACATCCCAACCAAACTCCAACAATTTTTGCCGAGTTCTCAAAGACACACGAGGTCGCGCGTTGTCCTGATGAAACACGACGCCCTTTCGAATCGTAATTTCTGGACGTTTTTGTTCAATTGATGTCTTCAATTTATCTAATTGGGAGCAATACTTTGCCGAATCTATTGTTTCATTATTTGGTAAAAGATCATAATATAGGATTCCTATCCAGTCCCACCAAATACAGAGCATTACCTTCTTCGAATGAAGACCGGCTTTTGGGGTGACTAAAGGTGTTTCGTCACGCTTTCCCCAGGAGCTTTTAAGCTGAACATTTTTATAAATTATCAATTTTTCATCCTTCGTCCCTAATTGCTTTAGAAATGGTGTCTCCTCGTTGCACTTGTAAAGCAAGTCGCAAATGGAGATGCGGTCCAACAGATTTTTCTCCGTTAAGTCGTGCGGAACCCATACATCAAGACGGTTTACATAGCCAAGCTTCACAATATGATCGTGGATGGTTGATTTTGATTTATTTAGCATTCCTGCTAATTGACGTAATGTTGAGCGTGAGCTATTCTCGATTTCTGTTCTAATCGTATCTTCGTCTGTGGTGGACGGCCTACCTGGACCTTCTTCATCTTCATAGTCGAAATTTCCAGCTTTAAACCGAGCAAACCACTTCCGCACAGTTCTTTCGGCTACAGCATCCTCGCCATAAACAGCGCATATCTTATTTGCCACTTGTGTGGCATTTTTGCCCTTTCGGAAAAAGAAAGGCATTATGCCTATAATGCACTTTATTTGCCACCATATTCTAAGACGTATAAAACTGATAAAAATTAACGAATCGTAACCAAACTTTTTTCCAAATATAGCTGAAGTTATCACTTTTAGAATATGTACACGTGTCATTTGTTTTCAATAATTGTGATATATTCAGTCAGGTTTCTGACGCTATCTACCGAAAATCGGCACGAAATTTCCGGACAACTCAATAGTTCCCCTTATTTATAACTAAATATCCGATTTTGTTTCCCAAACACGAGATACAGATCTCGTTCCATGATTTTTCAAAATCATCATTGAGAGGTTCGACGCGTGTTTATCGTTGCTATCTTCAATCTTATCCATTTCATCCACTTCATATCCAATTATACAGTGCAATATTTATATAGTTTAGCCAGAAATTTTGTATATATTTCGCGAGTATAGCTGCTCACTCCGCTTCAAATATTCCAAAGACAAGAAAGAGTTTGCAGTTTTAAAAATACTCCGAAATGATCTGATTGATCCTTTCAATGGAAATTAGATTAGATAGCCCAATTATGTCATATGCTGTCCTTTCGATCATACAACACCCTAAGTCTAACATAAAATTCCTGCACTTGCAATTAGTCTCGCGGGAAATGTCAATCAGAAAGTCTCTCGACTTATGAAAATAGACCGTTCAAGCTTCTAGTTGTCTAAGATATCAATTGCCACTGAGATTGACACGACTGACGAAATATCATCCCAAGTTCCACGATCATATTTCATCAGCTAAAATTGTCCTAAAATTCTCCAAAACGTCCTGACTTACAGATATCTCGATCATCGTTATCGTTAAAGTCTCCAATGATACGAATTATCTCTGAAACGCGTCTGAAAAATTGAGAACATCCTCCGAGATCCTACAATCGCACAGTCGCCTCAGGACACCTGCAAGTCTCTGTCTGTTTTGAAATCTCTCAAAAATAGCTCTATCTCGTCATAGATCGTCATAAATTTGATTGACTCCGTTGATACTCCCTCTATTATAAATAATGACCACTATTGGTCATTACATTAGGTCATCCCATAAGTTCGTTCGCGGTGATATTTACATTCCTGGTCACAATTTACAAACTATATCGATGATTAACTTCTTTGTCAACGAAATAGGAAGAAGTCTTAGAACAAAAGGGCGACTAAATTTTTTCTTAATATTTAAGAAAAATTTATTCGACGTATAATTTTAAATGGTAAAAGTAAAAACCGGAACGAATTTATGGGACGACCTAATATCATCGACGGCCGTAACGAGACCAAGTGAGATAGCATCGGCGTTAGTTTTTGGTTTCTTAAAGTTAACGTTACTATGGTATCGTACATTTTGCGCCATGAACACGGAGATTTACTAAGGCCAACGAGGGAGCGAGGGTCGAAAGCGCAAAGCCCAGGTCAATCGAGAAAAAGGTATGGGAAAGCGTATGCATGGTGGGAAACAGATATAAAAAGGACAAGAACAGTCGAGGGGTTAGTGTTGAGCTAGTCAGTAGTGTTGTTGACTTAGCGTTGGCTTAGAGTTGACTTAGTTGAACTTGGTTAAAGTCTAGCATCGAATTAATATCGTTTCGAGTTGTAGTTGAAATAAGCTAAGAGTAATTCGAATCTTTATTATCTCCCACCACATTTGCATTGTTAATTTATTTTATTAATAAAACTACCATCGTCAAATTTACCATCGAGATATTATCTCACTCGATCCCGCTACGGCCCGTCGATGATCTTTCACCCTTTAGCCATTAGTGGCCGTTTATAATCGTGGGAGTGTCAGCAGAGTCAGGTAGCGCTGAAAATGAAAACCCTCTGTATCGTGGATACTCGCGACGAGCGGATAATTCGCGAATGATACCCTGGAACCCCTCTGTGATCGGATTTTCAGACGCCCCGGTGTGCAAGGACGGGTCTTCAACCCAAGTGGTCGGCGCCTTGAAGCACGAGACGATCTCGCTGGTCTGCGGGGTGCAGTCGAAACCGCCGCCCATCACTTTCCACTGGACCTTCAACAACTCGGGCGAGCTGATGAACGTGCCTGCCATCAGATTCACGCAGGTGAAGCCGCTCAGCCTGATCACCAGCCACTGGCACGGGTCCAGGTTGAATTATACCCCGGCTAACGACATGGACTACGGAACGGTTGCCTGTCGGGCCACGAACCGGATAGGGGTGCAAAAGACGCCCTGTCTTTTTCAGATCATCGTCGCCGGGAAACCCTATCCCCTGCAGAATTGCACGGCTCTCCAGTCGACCGGCCCCTACGCGTATCGAATGGGTAAGTGACACTGGAACCCTCGTTTCGAGCCTAAATGCCGCTAACTATGCCATTACGTTCGCCTGTCATATAGGAGGATACTAGCTTACACTCGATAGCCCGGTACTGTGTTCAACAGCTTGTTTTCAGGCGTACCCTCTCGTCGGGAGACAAGGTGTTCGGTCGTGCGTGAAAACGATCGTGAAATTAGGCGACCCCTTTGGGGATCGATTGCTGCACGCTTCGAGGGGTCCCCGGTTTTTCGTTACGGGAAAGCGACACTGGAGATGGGGATGTTTGACGCTGTTTGGTCTTGGTTTACCAAGCAGGCACGTTAAACGTTGTTAGACCACTCTTGCTCGTTTTATGTCCGTTCCTGTCCTGGCTTTTACCTGGGGCTGACATTTTCCAACGTTCGTTTCCGGTTTCCTGGCTAGGGCTGGCAGGCTAGGGGATTGTTGAATTTTTGCCGTTTATGTACCGTTCCAATGTAAATTGCTCGTGAATCGTGTTCGCGAATTGTAATTCAGGATTTTTATTCGATTTTTGTGTTATTCCGATTTTATGCAAGGGTATAATGTTCTTCGAGTCTCGTGGGTATTACATTTTTTTAAATGTCGCTATTTATATACTGTTTCACTTTAAATTGCTCGTTAATCATCTTTGTCAATTGTAATTGAGGATTACTCTGCGTTTTTCGTATTAGATGATGTAGAGGTATAATATTTTTGAACCTGAGTGGGAATTATATTTTTTTAATTTTTATGATTTATATACTGTTTGAATATAAACTATTTGTGAATCGTGTTTGTAAATAATTGAGGATTATAGGTATAATATTCTTTGAGTCGTGTGGAAATTAAATTCTTCAAATTTTTATGATTTATATCCTGTTTCGGTATAAATTATTCGTGAATCGTGTTTGTGAATTATAACTGTGGATTGTTATTTAATTTTTATGTTAGCTGATGTAGAGGTGTAATATTTTTCAAGTTGTGTAGGAATTAAATTTTTAATATTTGGGAATATTTGGTATCTTTTGTAACATTGCTGTTGAGTACAAATACATGTAGGATGTCGTGTGTGAATGTGATTTATGGTAAAAGAAACTTATTAAATTTCAGAACTGGATGGCTTCGTTTAGTATGTTTAATAAACGGGAAGATTAATAAAGCTTAAACATCGACTTCCCAATTATTAAATTTGTTATCTGTGCAAAACTCGGGCTAAGTAATTTATGTACAGTTACAGCACGAACTGAAGTAAAATTTATTTATACTTGCGTTCTTAATGATTTTTTGAAGCTCATATGGAATCATGTTAACAGAAATCGAGCTTAAAAGAAATTACTAAACCATTGCTATCAATCCTTTTAATTTTTCTAAACAAATAAATAAAATATTTAATTGACTTGGTATCATATATTCGCAAGAAAAAAATATGCTAAAAATAAAATTTACTTGTTTACCTAATTATTACTATTTTATTAATTCATTAAAGACATTATAAGTATGTGACATTTTCAGAAAGATATACATCACTTTACAAACCAATAAAATGAATTCCAAGCAAAAAGAGAAAAGTCAATAAAAAAAAATGTATACCATTATTTTAAGAACATCGTTATCGTAATACATATACTATTAATTCAATTGGAAAAATTATATGAATCCTATAAACTTTCTATCGTAAAAAATTTTTTAAAAACTTCTTTCCCCTTTCTAACAATTATACAGCATTTATCAAACCTTCTGGGTCAAATCGACCTATTTTCATACCCCAATAAACCCTTAGTATTCTCATATCCCGTCCAAAGTCGGTAACAGTATTTGCAAGAAAATATTGTTACACTTTTCGCCTGCAAAGTAATTATTCGCGCTTATCGTCTTATAAGGTACAAGAAACTGCCAAGACAAAATATAAATCTATTCGTCTGTTTGAGGTGTGTCCTTCTTCAAGCTTTCTGTCACGTTTCATGAAATAGGTCACGAGGATTTTAAAGCCACGGACTCGAGGGACGCGGACTGGCTGATCGTCAGATGCGCGGAGGGATTTGACGGCGGTTTGCCCTTAACTAATTACGAACTGGAGGTCTATAGCGAGGAGAACGTTTATCCCGTCGATACCATCTACCTGAACCACACAGAGAGATTCAGCTTGTCCGGGCCGGTTTTTGTGGTTCCTGGTCTGGAGCCCGGCCGTAAATACAGGCTTCATCTCTACGCTGTCAACGCGAAGGGCCGGAGCGATCCTGTAGTCCTTGAACCGGTCACGCTCAAAGCAGTCGCCATGTTCACCACCGGTGAGTTCTCCGAATGTCTATCTCTCCTACCAGTGCCGAAAATGTTAATCGTATGAATGTCGCGAGTCTTCCCATCTCCCAATCGACAAGTGCCAAACGGATCGGTAGCTCTTTTCTTATTCCGCGTTTAACGCCTTAACATACAATGGCAAGTTTATAGACTCGTTATTTATTCCAAGGGGCCCTTCTTTGACTTTGGTAAGTATTTCTCTTCATTGTATGTCAAGAGATAAGTTTTATGAATCAATCTTATCGATAAAAATCCAATATTTAAAAAAAATATACATTCCTTTTCAGTTTCTATGCTTTAGTTCAACTTAGCGAAATAAAATAATATTTTTCAATCGCATCAAGTGTGTTTAATTTGTATGACAAGGGGTTAAAAATCTCACGGAACGCGTTCTATTGGGCTGTCCGGAAAGTTCGTACCGATTTTTTAGGAAAATTAAATCGCAGTTCGTTTAAATATTGGTATACATTTATTAAGTTATATAAGTACCATTCTGTTCCACAACCTTTCTCCATCTTTCATGCAGCTTGAGAATTCCGTCCTTCCAGAACCTCTCAGGTTTTTCGGCAAACAATTTGTCCAAATGGGTTTTTATCTCGACCAAAGAGTTGAAATTTTTTTCATTAAGGGAATTTTGTAATGATCGGAAAAGGTGGAAATCCGAAGGCGCAAGGTCTGGCGAATACGGTGGATGGGGTAAAACATACCAACCAAACTCCAACAATTTTTGCCGAGTTCTCAAAGACACACGAGGTCGCGCATTGTCCTGATGAAACACGACGCCCTTCCGATTCGCAATTTCTGAACGTTTTTGTTCAATTGATGTCTTCAATTTATCTAATTGAGAGCAATACTTTGCCGAATCTATTGTTTCATTATTTGGTAAAAGCTCATAATATAGGATTCCTTTCCAGTCCCACCAGATACAGAGCATTACCTTCTTCGAATGAAGACCGGCTTTTGGGGTGACTAAAGGTGGTTCATCACGCTTTCTCCAGGACCTTTTACGCTGAACATTTTTATAAATTATCCATTTTTCATCCCCCGTCACTAATTGCTTCAGAAATGGCGTCTCCTCGTTGCGCTTGTAAAGCAAGTCGCAAATGGAGACGCGGTCCAACAGATTTTTTTTCGTTAAATCGTGCGGAACCCATACATCAAGACGGTTTACATAGCCAAGCTTCACAGTATGATCGTGGATAGTTGATTTTGATTTATTTAGCATTCCTGCTAATTGACGTAATGTTGAGCATGGGCTATTCTCGATTTCTGTTCTAATCATATCTTCGTCTGTGGTGGACGGCCTACCTGGGAGTTCTTGATCTTCAAGGTCGAAATTTCCAGCTTTAAACCGTGCAAACCACTTACGCACAGTTCTTTCGGCTACGGGATCCTCGCCATAAACAGCGCATATCTTATTTGCCGCTTGTGTGGCATTTTTGCCCATTCGGAAAAAGAAAAGCATTAGGTGCCTATAATGCTCCTTATTTACCACCATATTCTAAGGCGTACAAAACTGATAAAAATTAACGAATCGTAACCAAACTTTTTTCCAAATATGGCTGAAGTTATCTCTTTTAGAATATGTACACATGTTATTTGTTTTCAATAATTGTGATATATTCAGTCAGGTCTCTCACGCTACCTACCGAAAATCGGCACGAACTTTCCGGACAACCCAATACATCTACTTTCTGCCTATATTTATTCCGTGATTTTTACTTGAATCTTACCCTAATTTTCTTATGAATAAATATTAATCATTTTCATATCATCTATAAAAACCTAGTGCACAGTAACTGTCATTTGCATAATTTACTGCGTTGATACTTTTCGATACAGCGTAGGAGAAGTGCTATCGCGTGGTTTGGTGGTCAAAATGATCCCTTATCCTACGATTTAGGTTTCGATAGTGCGTGCCATAATTAACAACAATGGTTCGGTCACACGTCGAGTCGTTTCGAGGGTAACGCTAAATAGAGACACAACGGGCGAAAATTAATCAGGAGTCTGACCCATTTGATACTCGTGTTTGGCCCGATTTTCGTATCACGTATCTCACACCATAATGTAGGCCAAGGGTTAGGGGTATACGTTGAGTTCAGAAGGAAGGTTCCAATGGGAAAGTGAGAATGGAAAAATTCTAGTGTCTATTCGGATTAAAAAATTAGACGACGAGGATGAATCTTTTTATGCCTGTATTGGTATTCGTGTTTTCTGAGTTATACATATTTTCTATGAGTATCTGATTAGGTTGTGGAATAAAAGGTACACTTTATTTAAATTAGTTATTGAGATAGAGCCCGCAAATATTTATAAAATTTCTTTCAATTTCGGATCATCGAGACCCGATGGTAAACAAAAAATGACAGAGAGTTTATAGTGTGATAAAACATTGACCTAGTCCAGAAGTACAAATGAATACACGCCTGATTGATCATAGGTAGCAGACTTACCAAAGATATAGCTCGCGAATTTTTATTATCGGATAAAAGTGACGGGAATTTATAAGTGATCGAGGATTATTGGATCTAACGATAAGGAAAGAAACATAGATATTGATAAAGATGCTGATATCAGAGTAGTGTTAAGCAACCAGATTCTATGATGTTTCTAATTCAGCAATGCACTCTATAAATCAACATAATTTTCATTCATTGGAAGACTATACAAGTATATCCTGTACACGTGTCTTCAATTAGTGGGATTTATAGTAATATCAGCTTGTAGTTTGATGCCTAATGAACCTAGTTGCAGTGCTAAGGGATCATTTGAGATATTTCTCCTGAAAAGCCAGGCTTATACTTCAAGAGACTGAAATCCTTAATTGATCGATGCAATTCAAACGTAATGATATTTCATTCCCAGCAGCAGATGGATAGCGTGATCGGTATATCATTCGACTCCCGATACAGCAAATTTTACTTGCTACAATTTGCTCCATTAGAAACTTACGTTGAAAATAGAAGTAAAAAAATATAGTGGAAAATTAACCGTTAAAAAAACATTGCCGTACATGCATATAACAACGCGCTTCACGTATTCGCGGAATTTTTTTCAAAATCAAAATCCGTAAAAATAAAAAGATTCGCGTACTTGAACGTCCGTGTTTTCCAATTAATTCGAATAATCGAGTTCCTACCGTAGCTTCAAACACGTTCAATCATCTCGATCAATCTCCACATGTGCATCCACCTAATTACTTGACCCAGTGATTTTCAATCTTTTCCAGTTCGTGGCACACATAAAATAATTATCAACCCTTTGCACTCGAAAGCTTTTTGCTAACTTAATATCGATCGTAATCAACGTTATCTCCACCCCCCTCTCTCTCTCTCTCTCTCTCACCCTCTCTTGAAATTCTGTGACGTTTAAAAGTATATCATGCAACATCGATGATGCAACAAAATAAAAAAATATCTATATCTTTGCCCGATTTTAAGTTTAAAAAAGGAAATAATTATAACGATAATTATGTATCTATTTTCCATGTTTCTAATTTAAAAAACTGAAGAACTCAACATCCCAGGTACACATACAGGATGCCCCATTTCAAAATTCATTTCAATTCAAAGCTATAATTCCACGAATCTCATAATGATCATAAATTTTTCCCAAGTGGAGTTATTTCCAAACTTCCAAAATTCCTTTGTTTCTCCAATGGGTTTGTATATTTTTATCACGGTGAATTCATTGACCCATAATAATTTTAGTCTTTGAAGGTGAGAAAAATTGACGACCATCGTAAAATGATCCCTCGAGAAAGGGTAAGTTTCGCCGGAAATATTTTTTCCAAGCAACTATAGCGGAGGAAATAATAAAACGCGAAACTCGAAACGGGTCACCCTGTATATCGAACATTCGAAAGATCCTTTTCACCCTGCACCCTGCTTGAAAATCACTGACCGACTTTCGACCAGTTAGCCATTAAACCGAAAAATATTGCAGCGCTGTAAAATTCGTTTCATCGCCGTGAATGGCGTCCTCCCAAAGGGACCACCCATCGGGATCGCATTGAAGAGCTTATGGTAATCGTAAACACGAACGAGGCCCTTTGGCAAGGGGGCGCGCGTGCGCGACATTCGTTACGTGTCTCAATTAGCCAGAATTGTATCACGGGTTCAACGTGCCGTGACGTCCCGACGCAGGGCGTCTTGGCGGGGCGCGCGTCCTTGGAGCGCAATTATACGCGTATCCGCGATAATTTCGAGCTCTCTTTCCGCTTTTCCCGTTCCGTACGACACGTTTCTTCGTATCCTCCTCTTCCCGCGGAGGCTGAATTAAAATCCCATAAAGAGCTAGTCCCTTTCCTCGCTGCTGTCTCATTCCAGGCGCATTTATCGCCTTTAATTTCCATCCTCATGGTTTATTCATGCCGGCCCGTGGACGATCTCCTCTGTGTGTGTGTGTGTGTCGCAGTATACGCGTGGCACTGAGTACGTGTCGCTGTGTATGTGTGTGTGTACGTCTGCAAGTGTACATGAGACGGTTGAAGCGTTAGACCGGCTAGGTGTGCAGACGCGAGAGTGCTCGCGTGTACGTGGCCAGGCACGTTCGCAACACGAGCTCATCTTGGATCTGGGCTGTATACGTTCTACTGATAATGCGGACCCGACCTGGACCGCCTCCAACCCTGTCTCCAACCATCGTGAACCTCTTCGGAACCGTTTCAACCGGTTTCGCCGGGTCCCTGTCATTTCCTGCTAACGCGTCCCGGTAAGGACCACGTGGATAGGGGTTTTATAAATGCGGATGATTGCGTCCTGAACGAAATGGATTCGTTCCGTATCGCTGGGCCAGGGTCGAGGGCTACTCTGCTTCGAGTGCGGCGTTGTTCTCGTTTGTTTATTAAGTTCTGGAATTTGTGCGGTGAGAATTATCGTGCGGGAGTTCTCAGTGGAGAGCGTCGGATTGGTGATAGAGAAGTGTTTGAATTGAGTTCGTAAAATTGAAGAGTAAGGAAACTAGGATTTGTGAAGACTTTTGGTGAGGGTGTGTGAGAATTTTTGATAATGGATGAGTGTTTAAATCGAGATCTTGAAATTAGAGGAGAAGAAAGAGATTGACGCACAGCATTACTCCAATTTGTTTACAGTGAGAATGTAACAGTGTTTATGTGGAGAGATGAAAGAATTTTTAGTGGGGAGCATCAGATTGGAGATTAAAGAGTGTTTAAATTGAGTTTTTGAAATCAGAGGAGAAAGCAGAAACTGATGTGCAGCATTACACCAATTTGTTTACATTGAAGATGTAACAGTGTTTATGTGGAGAGATGAAAGAGTTTTTGGTGCAGAGCATCTGACTGACGATGAAAGAGTGCTTAAATTGAGTTCTTCAGATTAGAGAAAGAGAATGATGCACAGTATTACTCCAATTTGTTTATTCAATTTTGAGATATGCACAGAGAGAATGTACGAGTGTTTATGCGAAGAGATGAAAGAGTTTCTGGCGGAAATTGTAAGATAGTAGAACGAAGGAGTTAGGTTTTATATAGGCCGAAAAAAATTGAGAAATGGAGAAAGAGATTGATGTACGCGATTACCATGTTTGTATATCAAATTTTGTGTAGAGGAGTGTCCGAATTGATGTTCTCGAGAATAGAGCAAAGTGAAAGATAAACGAAAGTACAGCGTTATTATTACCAACTTTGTCAGAGCACAGATGATGGAGTTTATGCGAAGAGAGTGAGTTGAGTGATAAAAGAGAGTTTTGATACTGTGTTTAAGATTAGGAAATCTCTACGTTTAGATCAAAAGAAACATAGACACAGTTGTACATATTAAAATTTGACGATACCCCAATTGGTTCGCTATATTTTCAGATTTGCATAATGGGGATGCGATAGAGAAAAGGAAGCTTCGCGGAGAACGTTAATAATTCTAATTGACATTCATCCTTTCCATCTCCTCAGAGACGGTATAATAAAGATCCCCATAGACACATAGTCACGAGAATGCATTCGTAAGGTGGTTAACACGTTGCCGCAAATGACGGCTATAGCCGTCCGATCGTTGGCGATATGTAGACAAACGACGGCTATAGTCGTCATGCACATTTTAATAAAAAAAAAGAATAGTGTTAGTACGAAGCGTAAAAATGACATGATGAGAAAATAACGGTTATAGCCGTCGAGAGATTTTTTGAAAAAACTGTGGCCAAATGTGATAATTTTCACTACCAAACATACGACTTACACTCGATTTCATCTAGTAATCATAAGCAATTGAAAAAATGTGTTTCTGAATACGATCGTCAAATTAAAAGTGTGCGGCAACGTGTTAAGAGTTCTTGCAGAGCCACGAGAGGATTCTAACGGAATCGTTAGGGTGTGTTGTACCAGTGTCACAATTTTAAGCAAATGCACTTGCTCATTGATTCGAGAGTGCCCATTTGGCCTTGTCCTCTGATTTTGCAATACTCGTTTCGAGGTATGAATTGGATCTCAAGACAGGTGTCGCTGTAGAATTTTTCCTTGCGAGAACTCGCTTTATTCGAATATCGTATGGTCTAAACGTTGTTATTTGAACGTTCCGTTATCCAGATGCCGTGTGTACGTATGTATGCATGTATGTATGTACATAATCTGGTTTACATTTAATAGTGGAGCCATTTACATGGCGTTCTAATGGCGCCCAGACGGAAACGCGTTATGCTAACTAGAACAACTAAATACGAAATAATGAAGGAGCTTGAGGATAGTGGAAGTAATATGGTATTCGGGGTACTCTATGGTATACAGGGGTATCCAGGTTAGAGGGATTAAAAAGTCACTGTGTGAGTACGTGGTCACGAATGTTAAATGTTTCAACCCTCTATACATACCCTTTACACGTGTACAACCCTCTAAACTCTATATATGACTCGAGAATAGCATATTTTAAATAGTCTATGCTTATATTTTTACATTTGATATACTTATTTCTAAAATATATTGCGATTTATTAGTTTAACATTGGATTAGGTAGATTTTTTTTAATAATAACATACCGGAGTTAAAATTGACTAGTTATTTTTCTAAAATTTTTAATTTTAGAGTTCGTTTATTTTGTGAGTACTTGTATAAGTATAATAAAGATTTCTTGAATAAAATCTATAATAAAAACGGTAGAAAAATTAATTAGTTTTTGCATTTTATTTCACGTTCTTACTGTTTTTCTATTATTATTATTTATGTGTATATTATTTAGTATACTATATTATCGTTCTATATATGTTACATCTTATTCCAATGTATCCACACAGGTTCAATTTATCGATCTATAAATTTTGCCATCTGACTACTTCTTCGAATCGAATATAATTGAATAGTATTACTCTAATTCGCTTATCTCATTTAAATTGTTGAAAAACACCGAAATATTAAATATTTCTATCTTCCGTTACAAATAATGTATGCTGCTTTTTGTAGTACCTGTGTGTTTAACAGATGCATGTACATATCTGCGGTAAAAACAATAATCTAAAGTAGAGTCGCTCACGTCGAGTACGGCTATTCTTTATGCTTACATTTTTTGTTCATAATAATGAATTTTATTACCACAAAAGCATATAAATTTTGAAAGATACGTAGTATCATTCACGAGATACATATTCAAGTGTCGCAGAAATTCTCAAAAAAAGAAAAGAAAAGATAAAAACGGTTGTAAAAGGTGGAGAAACTAATTTTCTTTTTTCTTATTTTAACTTCCTATTTTTTCGAACCATTGTCTATATTTAATATTAAGATTTTATACTCAAATTGCTTTTAAGAAACACGTTACATTAGATTTTCTTTAAATATACCATTTATGTATATAGAAATTACATAGCAATTATATACAGTCTGTAAAAGGAATCTGCATATTATCCTTTTCGTCTTGGCATCCATTAAGACCAGACTTTTATTATATTAAACCTTTTAACGTCTAAAAACATTTTAACCTAATTACAAGGAGGCTGACCTGGAGAAAATGGAACACAGAATTTAATTACAAGACAGTCTCATTGTAGAAAATATATACGTCAACAGATAAATACATCCTGTTACGACTAGAAATTCTTAAATTTTAATAACAAACTAATCACGAGATGTACAAGTTACATAAATGATAATTATTTTGAATCGTCACTTGAAAATATTTAATATTTTTTTTCCTTTACTTATCTTAAGATAAAAAATTTATTTACATCTCAATAACCAGGTTAAAAATAGTCCATATTTTCTCCAGAATTTCTTAATTGATTATCCTAGTGGATTAAATCACGAATCTTCGTAATTCCTTACATATCCAGGGTAGTAATTACTAATACAAAAATCAAGAGAGTGATTCTACCTGAAAAAATACATAAAAAAAAAAATAGAATATTCGTTTTCAAGAAAATTGACTTTAAATATTTAACCAATGGACCAAAAATTAATAACCAAATTAATACGTCTGTCCACCTACAGAAATTGCAAAGAATTTCACAAATATGATATTTATTGTATTATAAACATTATAATACAATTATAATACAATACAGGAACAGTGGAATTAAAAAGCAAAGAATTATTTTAATATTAGACAAAGTAAAACGTAAAAACATTTCAAATATCGTTTATAAAAATTGAAAAATTGCGTATTTGGCAAGACACAATTCTTCTAGCAATTTCCAAAGTAACAAAATTAATTGCCAATATATCTAATCTAACCTAAACCAATTTGCAAAGAAATCTGTTAGATCAAAACACAATCACCTGTCCCCAATAATGCGATTCTTTAAATCCAATTTTCTCGAAAACGAAGCAACGTACGAAAAAAATTGATTTGATATTTTCGACTTATTTTTTCACCCAGAATCACATACCGTTCTCTCTGGTTGTTAATTGTCGTCCAAATTCCTTCTGGATACGAACCTGCACGGTCTTATCCTCCACGGACCGTCCTCTCTTTCTTGGCTAATTTCGTTGAAAGTTAAACCGGTGCATTAGGAAGTATTTACTCTGATTACAAATTGCCTGTAAACGTTAGCTGTACACAAATCGAATTATCCCGCTGTATATGTTTGCCCCGGAATAGATACGTACACATCCGTACAGGTGCACGCAGAGGGGCGTGTACATTCGAAACGTTGGCTGGCTAACGAACCAAAGCGCTTTCTGAATGCCAAAGAGCCTGGCCATCGTGGTCGTCGGTCCGGTCTCCTCTTTCCTTCTTAATCTTCGCTACCGGAAGTTCTTTACGTTTCCCACGTGATCCGATAAATAAGGGAAGAGGAGAGTCTCGTTTGCCGGACACGTCTCAGACGTTGTCGTCGATACCGGTCCTCGCTTCGACAAAGGCACCCGTACCACTCGTTTCGTTTCCACTCTTTGCTACGCCATTTTGTCTCTTTTCCATTGCCACTATTCCTATATTTTCAATATTTTTCTACCTTCTTTTCGTTCCGTTATATCCAGGTAAATGTTTCAGTAGCTGCGTTTCCCTGCGAATTTAATTAGGGGATGAATTTATTTGGATTCTTTTCTATTCGATACTCGCTACACATCGTTACACAAATCGTTATACGAATAAACCGGTATATTTTTGCTTGAGGTTCGCATAATACGTTTCATAAATGAAGCATAATCTCGGTGTTTTAAAAGCGTTCGGTGAATTTTTTGCGGCATTATATCTCGCGAAAATTTAGGCAATTTTGAAAATTATTTTTCGAATCAATGTTCGAGCGACGAAGTTACGAACGAAAGAGGTTTCGGTTAGTATCGAGCGCTCTTCTTTTTGTGTAGATTTGCGTGCATTCGAATACGGAACGAGTATCGCGGAAATTTTAACATCGTTTCGTTATTAATTTTACGGAAAATAATTAAGTGGATGAGGCAGGTGACCCGTGCATTCGTTGCATTTATTGTTCTATATTTGCTCAAAACGGTGCAATATTCCCCGAAAGCTTTCCGCTTTTTATTCCACGCAATTTTATATTTCTCCTCAATCGAGTCGCGGTATTTCAAATCGCGACGAAAAAGGGAAGAAAACCGCATGATGTTTCAAACTTTCGAATTTCGAAATTCTTTCTCTACGTTTCCGGGAACCCAATCCGACGCCGCAATTATCGAAACTAAAATAACGGTCGAACTTCGCGGAGGAACTCGAAGGAAAGATTTAACGAGCGGACAACTTTAAATTGTCCACGCAGAACAAATTCACGCGTGAAACTTAATTCCCCATTATTCCCCGGCCACCGCGAATACAAACAAGATAGCGACCAATCCCGAAAGAGAAAAGAAAGGAAAAAAAAAAAAGAAATAAACCTTCGGGTCGTTCCAATTCCAACCGACGAACTCCTGGGAAGCGCGGCTAATTAAATCGTCGGGGCTCCATTACAAAATTCAGCGAGGCCGATCGAACGAGTCTTAATTACATTTCTAATTGCGCGAACGTAGCCGCGCGGAGCGAGATGAAATTTCGGTACTGGCCGGCGTTCAATAACGAAATTCAATTATCCCGCGACCTATCCGCGAATTTAAAATCCACGCCGATAGCCGAGCACCTACGCGGCCGGGTAGGCCGCGGGAAGGACCC